>CM059228.1:15592458-15604958 GCA_030347435.1 Clarias fuscus
AGAACGCTTGACCTCGAGGTCTGGTTCATTTTGATCAGTGAGAACGCAATCGTTCCGTGAACGCTGGGAAAAAGTGGTCTCGAGAACGATACAGCGTATTTGGGCACGAATCAAATCAGATACGGAAGCCAATTATACCTGAGAAGTAGCTGTTTAGCAATGATGTCATCCCTAGTATGAAAAAACCCTTATTCTGTTTACTTTGAGGCACCAAGCAAAGAACACCCAATCATACGCTATGGATAGTTTAGAAATTGGCCTATAGTGCATGTGTTTGGACTGTGAGAGGAACCCGGAGTACTCGGAGCAAATCCACCAAGCAGAGTCAAAACCTGCAAACTCCACACACACACACCAGAGGTGCGGTTCGAACCCTATAGACGCCGGAGCTATCTCTATAGAAAAGACGCCAGAGATAACACAATACCTATGAGGATGGAATGTGACGATGTTAAATAAGTAAACATGTCATTAAATAAATCATTATAAGTTGAATTACTTAAGTGTGTCATTACATCATTAAAATTTGAAATCGTCTAAATATTTAGAAAGGAATTTATTTTAATTACTATTTAAATGTTTAATTTCGTTATTTGTTTATTTATCCAGATCATGATTTATTTCATGATGTATTTATTTCACGGTCACTGGTCTGACATTCATTATGAAATGCTTTTAATGATTTATTTAATAACGTGCTTTACTATTATTTACTATTATCACATTCCAGCCACCCACCACTGATAATTTCCTGAAGCACTTATAGAAGTAAAGAAAAAACTACATAGCTTAACCATTATTTGCACAAAAATCGCTTGCATTACAAATAATTTTAAAACATTAGTGTAAAAATACTTCTGGATTTATGAGATTGGATCAAATCTATGCTTATTTCTCCCATTTAATACCCAATCTACTGTTTTTTGCAGATAAAGGCCTGATATCAGTCCTGGACTCATTTCTAATATTTATATGGTGTAATCTGGGAAAACGTCTTGTATATAAAACTGTGGCTGAGTTCTAGCAAACATATAAGAGATAAAACAGAGTTTTCGTCCAAAATATATCCTTTTTTCCAATTTCCAACAGTTATCTCTCATTTGATTGGATGAGAAGCATTCCACAAGTGGTGATAATAGAGCATAACAGCACTGGGACGTACATGTATCACTCTGCATCTCTGGTGTTATTATCTATACATTTAATAAAGTAAAGTTGGCGTGCCTGTACATTGGAGATATTTTTAAAAAATAATAATTTGGTGGAATGCAAGATGAGAAATGGAAGACCTCAAGATATTTTGGAATTTTGGTTTGTTCGTCTGTTTGTGCATGCATCACGTAAAAACTACTGAACTGATTTAAATGGGGTTTTCACAGGTGTGTTCGGCTGAACATGACAACTGGGTGTGGCGGTATATGTTCCAATATAACTGTCTTAAATAACCAGCCAATCATAATCTGTTCATAATAAAGTGTATGAAAGCGATATCACACTGGGGCTGCCGACAACCCGCATCACAGCCGTGCCGATATTCAGGACAACAGCACTCCCTCTCATGTGATGATAGTTAACCGACACTTCCATTTTAACAAACCATAAATATGTTCCCTTTAAATGATGCGGAAATGTTTGATTTGCTTTATAATCCTGCGTAGGCTGCCTTTCTGTGAAGATGATGTTGTATTGTGAAACTGATCCGAGTCTAATCAGTTCAGGTTATAATCAGATTTGCTCCTGCACCACCGACACAATGCAATCTTTAAATGCTTAAAATGTTTTCTCTTTTCACTCCTGGGAATAAACGGATTGTAAAATGTCACAATGTTTATGGTTAAGATGCATATAAATACAATTTTTTATTTATTTAATAAGAACCTGTGTGTGTGTGTGTGTGTGTGTGTGTGTGTGTGTGTGTGTGTGTGTGTGTGTGAGAGAGAGAGAGAGAGAGGTATGTACAGTATGTAAGGATTCACTAAAGGAATCACTAAAATCAGTCAGAGACCTGCCCAGACTCCCTTTAAACACAGATGATCTCGAGTAAAGCAAGTGGCCACACACAGATCTGTGAGTGTGTGTGTGTCTGTATGTGTGTGTGTGTCTGTATGTGTGTGTGTGTGTGTCTGTGTGTGTGTGTGTGTGTGTCTGTATGTGTGTGTGTGTGTGTGTGTCTGTATGTGTGTGTGTGTGTGTGTGTCTGTATGTGTGTGTGTGTGTGTGTGTGTGTCTGTATGTGTGTGTGTGTGTGTCTGTGTGTGTGTGTGTGTGTGTCTGTCTGTGTGTGTGTGTGTGTCTGTATGTGTGTGTGTGTGTGTGTCTGTATGTGTGTGTGTGTGTGTGTGTGTGTGTGTGTCTGTATGCGTGTGTGTGTGTGTCTGTATGCGTGTGTGTGTGTGTCTGTGTGTGTGTGTGTGTGGTCTGTATGTGTGTGTGTGTGTGTGTCTGTATGTGTGTGTGTGTGTCTGTATGTGTGTGTGTGTGTCTGTATGTGTGTGTGTGTGTCTGTATGTGTGTGTCTGTTTGTCTGTATGTGTGTGTCTGTGTGTGTGTCTGTATGTGTGTGTGTGTGTCTGTATGTGTGTGTGTGTGTGTGTGTGTGTCTGTATGTGTGTGTGTGTGTGTGTGTGTCTGTATGTGTGTGTGTGTGTGTGTGTGTGTGTGTCTGTATGTGTGTGTGTGTGTGTGTGTGTCTGTATGTGTGTGTGTGTGTCTGTGCGTGTGTGTGTGTGTGTGTGTGTCTGTATGTGTGTGTGTGCGGGTTGGTCTGTTTGCGGGTCGGTCTGTGTGTGCGGGTCGGTCTGTGTGTGCGGGTCTGTGGGTGGGGGTCTGTGTGGGTGGGTCTGTGTGGGTCTGTGTGTGTGGGTCTGTGTGTGTGGGTCTGTGTGTGTGTGTTGTGGGTGGGTGGGTGTGTTGTGGGTGGGTGGGTGTGTTGTGGTGGGTGTGTGTGTGGTGGGTGGGTGTGTGTGTTGTGGGTGTGTGTGTTGTGGGTGGGTGTGTGTGTGGTGGGTGGGTGTGTGTGTGTGGTGGGTGGGTGTGTGTGTGGTGGTGGGTGGGTGTGTGTGTGGTGGGTGGGTGGGTGTGTGTGGTGGGTGGGTGGGTGGGTGTGTGGTGGGTGGGTGGGTGTGTGTGTGGTGGGTGGGTGTGTGTGTGGTGGGTGGGTGTGTGTGTGGTGGGTGGGTGTGTTGTGGGTGGGTGGGTGGGTGGGTCTGTGTGTGTGTGTGGGTGGGTGGGTCTGTGTGTGTCTTTGTTTTGGGTCTGTGTGTGTGGGTGGGTCTGTGTGTGTGGGTCTGTGTGTGTCTTTGTGTGTGTGCGCGTGTGGGTCTGTCTGTGTGTGTGTGTGTGTGTGTCTGTCTGTCTGTGTATGTATATCTGTGGGTGTGGGTCTGTGTGTTTGTCCAATGTTTTCTAGGTGTGTGTGTATGTGTGTGTTATTTGAGACGTTAAAAATGTGTACAAGCCTGTTACTTAATTTATTCGTTTGTGAATGTTACTGTGTGTGTGTGTGCGGGGGGGGGGGGGTCTGTGTTACTATGTGTGTGGGTGTTTGTGGTGTGTTCTCTTCATGCATATTTCATTGTGCGGCTCACATGATGCAGTGATTGCTCTGCTCTAGCCCTGTGTGTGCTTGTGTGTGTGTGAGAGATTTAGGAAAGGCCTATTTATGTGGATTTTGTTTGTGCTTCATCTGTACCGCCAGTTTGGATATAGGGATGTATATATTTGAGCAATCACATTTGTTTGTGTGTGTATATGAGTGTGTGTGGTTGTGTTGGGTGGAGGGGGTCTATGGTCTGTGTTTGGTGGGTAAACAGTCTGGTCTGTGCTGGGTGAGTCACGCTACAGAAGTGTGGTGATGTTATTCTGCTGTGTGTGTCTTTCTCTCTCTGCATGGATGTCGTCTCCACTAGGTCGTGTTTGTACAACATAGTTTTCTCTCAAAAAAAAAGTTTTAATATTCCAAAATGAACAGTGATTAATATATTGGGGAAAACTACTGGAGGTACGAAACTTGTGTGATTATAATCTCAAATCAACAGCTTCTAATGAGAACTTGTGATTGTTATGAGTCTGCTAACCTGTTAAGTGCGTAGTTCTGATTCTCTCATCACATCATCGGTCTGAATCCCAACTATTACTGATGTAAATTATTTGAAGTTTTCTAAGTTTTTTGGATAAATGATATTTGAGTGGGAAAAAGGGTCTGAATAATTGTAAACAGTATTTTCTTTATTATAAAAAAACAAAAGCAGCACGCACAATATGTCACAAGTGGTTTTACATGTCACTTATCTTGTGGCTGAAACTTTGGGTGTTTCATGTTAGGCACAATTGATTTGTAGGCAAGCATTCACGTTTTAAAATTCTTTGTACTTGGATACACTCACGTATTTTTTTTACTCTCCGATACAGCAGGTGGCAGTATTAAACCCACCATTAAACACAGAAAAGAAAAGAACAAGGAAGTCGACACTATGATTAATGACTCAGGAAAAATGTCATGAGTAAGATTTCAATGACATTGTGTCTAAACAGCGGTCCACTTCCGGGTTCAGGTAATTTGATCCCGAGTACACCGTGCTCGAGACCACCTTGGGAATGGTTCCCGAGCGTGGAATGATTTTGTTGCCACTGATTCAAACGATTCAGACTTTGAGGTCAAGTCTACTCGGAAACGATCCCTAATGTGAGACCGCACTTTAACAGTCTTAAAGGTGTAGTACATTGTGTAAATTCCACATGATTAAATATGAAGCTATTTGGGATTCAAGTAAAAAATCTGTTTGTGTTTGCATACTCCGTTGTATGCTTGCGTTATTTAAACCAACTTTTTTTCCCCCATCCTGCAGCAAATGGTAATGAGCCTGCGAGTGTCTGAGCTGCAGGTTCTCTTGAATTACGCCGGACGCAACAAACACGGCCGGAAGCATGAGCTGCTGACCAAAGCGCTGCACCTGCTGAAGGCCGGCTGCAGTCCTGCTGTACACATGAAGATCAAGGAGCTGTACCGGCGCCGCTTCCCCACCAAACTGCTCTCGCCGGCCGAGCTGGCCCTGCAGGGGGTACACGCGCCCGCCGTATCGCTGCCCACCGGCCTCACCCAGCTGCCGTTTGACGGACACGCGTCACCCACGTCCCCTCTGCTGCCCATATCGCTCCTGGGGCCCAAGCATGAGCTGGCGCTACCCCACCTGCCCTCTACGCTCCACCCTGTCCACCCCGACGTCAAACTGCAGAGGCTGCCCTTCTACGACGTCCTCGACGAGCTCATCAAGCCCACCAGCCTCGGTAAGAGTGCTTCTGCGTTTAATTAAAAAATCGCGCGGGTCAATTTTAAATTGCTTTGATTGAATTATTACGGAAATGTTATCATTCATCTATCAAATATGAGAAGACATTCCACATGAGACTAACATAATGTAGTGTTAAAAAGAGAGAGAGTCATATTTTATTTGTTGCCACCACAGCATGGTCTTTGCATACACAGCTGTTTAGTCCCGATCCCGTGAGTTCTTGTTGCATTGTGTGTTTATGGACATCTTCTTACTTTCAACATTGAACATAGCTGCCATTTCTACTGTCAATTTTTGTTTTAATTCTTTTACACAAAGCATGTAAGTGGTCCCCAGTCATATAAGATTTTATTCCAACCACATTTCTTCCTTAAAGTTGACGCAATTCTTCAATTCTCCAATAAATAATGTCTTTTTTAACCCTATAGTTTCAGAAATCTCCTTAGTTGTTTTCTTTGCTTGATTCAGGCAAATAATTTGACCCTTCTGAAACACAATAACATCTCATCCATGATCACATGACACGTCTTTCAACTTTGCCGTTTATGAAAAGAGAAGCTACTTATTGCATCAATTAGGGTTAAAAGAATTGTTGCCAACATTTTACAGGTAGTCCCTGACTTGCGTATGAGTTCTGTTCCGGGAGCACGTTCATAAATCCGATTTGTTCTTAAGTCCTTCAAAGTGAGTCTTGCACGCCTTTGACTCGAATACACAATATGATGCATACCAATCCACTTGACTAAATCTCTGTCCCCTTTCCCCACACACCCATCATGTGGCCAAAAACCAAATTCGTGCCTAAGGAAATAAATCTCGCTCTGAAATGTTGTCTCTGCGCATTTAAATCACGAGGGGATTGTGTTTGGACTGTGTTTTGTTGGGGATTTTCCATAATTAGGATCATTTACCATGAGGACAGGCTTACAGGTCAGACATTTTCTATCATCGTACTCCCGGACTGGTTCATTGAAACCGGTGAGGCCAACTCATTTCTCACGCAACCCCACACACACGCACACATATACAATATACCAGACTTTAGACATTTTATATATTTATTTACACACTGGAAATATTGGAGATAATTGTAAATATTGGTAGCTGGTGCACTGCAGTGTCTATTTTTTGTACAATAAACGTGAGCTAATTAAACCGGAAGTAGAACCACGGTCTGTTCGAATCTGCGGAAATTCGTAACTTGAATGGTCATAAGTCGGGTACTATGCAGTACTTATCCAATCAAAGTCTCTTAATGGGTATTTACTTATTTATATCCAAACAGCAAGTTTTTACTTTTGTTTAGACTATATATTGTATATATCAGAACAAGTATCTGGAAATATCTTGTCATTTTTGTGTTAATCGAGGGCTGTTTCTCATTATATATTTATAAATCTCTATATTTAATCAGTTGGACGTGTAATTTCTGTCCTATAATGATAATTCTGCAGGGTGTAAACCAGTTCTTCCCTCATTCTTAAACAGTTGCTATATTTATGGTCTGAAATGGCACACCTACGTTGTGCCAAAATAGCTGTCATCATTTCTCAGGACCGTCTCTCAACATGCAAAATAGAGGACAAATGCCATGTTCCTGACTCCGAGTGAAGCTTTAAACACTCCTTGTCCCTTTTCCTTACAACCCACGCTTGTGGACGTGCGCAATTATTGTCACGGTTATTGCTGACTAAATACAAACGAAATTGAATTAAAATTCATCTGTTACAAATTAGGACAAACAAGTTGGGCGTGAGTGTGAGCGTGACTGGGACGGCTGGATGTGTCACTATGTGGAGAACATCATATCTGTGAGTTGTTTAGGAAAACCGATTAATGACCGGATTCACCGATTGCTATTAAAGAGGCGGATGTTAATAATGTTCTAGAGGCTTGCACAAACAAATCTCTCTCTCTCTCTCTCTCTCTCTCTCTCTCTCACACACACACACACAAACACTATTAAATGCTAATAAAAGCACATAGTTGGACGAAGAAAACATTAGTCACAAGGTTTGTCAACCCCCAACTCCCAGGCCTCCTCGCCTGACATCAATGCCTTACCTCCCAAATGCTCTTTCATACTGCGTGTGTGTGCAAAAATATACAAACATAATTCATAACATATTTGTACACTTGTCCATCGATGCAGAGTACAAGACACTACGCACGTGAACACGTTCCAGCCTAGTACACGGTATATAACGTATTGCAGTGTTATTACCGTTTGCTTCTCTGCATATTATCTCTCACATGCCAGACGCGTCTATCTCCCGTGTTACAGACGCTACAATACCGTGTGCGTGTTACGTATGTTGATGGTGTGTTGAGTGGCATGAGGGGCAGGAGCTGGGCAGTGACCATATTCCCCCACATTTAGTTTTTAAATGTGCTCTGTTCATTTACGTTGAGGCTGTTAATCTGCACATTTCACCCTCACCTTCTTCTTTATTCCCTCTCTTCCTCATGAAGCTCTTTGTACTTCTCTTCCATCTCTGTTTGTCTTCGTCTCTCTGCTTCTATTCTCCCAGTTCTCATTCTGCCATCTGCAAAGCCTATGATGAAATCTGAATATTGTACATCTCTCTCTCTCTCTCTCTCTCTCTCTCTCTCTCTCTCTCTCTCTCTCTCTCTCTCTCTTGTATTTGCAACCCCTCCCCTTTGCCTGCTATCTCTCCACCCGTTTCTTCCTCTCTCTTTCTGTCACTCTCTCTATTTCTCGCTCTCTATTTGCCCATTTTTACCCTATCCATACTCTCTATTAATGTTTTCTTCTCTGTCTGTCTGTCTGTCTGTCTGTCTGTCTCTTTCCTTTTACTAATATCTCCATTCTTATCCTCCTTTCATGCTGTCTCCCTCTCTCTCTTTTTCTTCTATTTGACACCCCTCCCCTTTGCATACTCTCTCCACAATTTTTTCTCTTTTTCTCTGGCCCCCTCTGTCTCTGTCTCTCACTGTCTCTTACTCGCTCTCTTTCCAACTCCTATTTGCTCATCTTTCTCCTACGATCCACACCATATCTCTACTCCTGTTTTCTTCTCTCTCTCTCTCTCTCTCTCTCTTTTTTGTAACTAATTCTCCTCCTTTCCTACCCTCCTACCATAAAGTCTCTCCACTTCCCCATGGACCCATCTCTCTCTTGCTCTCTCTCTCTCTCTCTCATTTTATTTACCATCTTTCTCTCCTTACCCTATACATGCCATCTCCCCACCTGCCTTTTTGTCTCTCTTTCTCTCTGTTTGTGTCTGTTTTTTTCTCCTCCTTTCTTGCTTTTCTCCTCCCTGGAGGCTAGTACTACACGAAAGAAAGATCCCACAAGATGAAGGGATTCTCTCCTTCCCTTTCCCATTCCCTCTTCTTGCTGTCTGTCCAACTCTTTATTTTCTTCTATCATTCTTTACATCAGTGTTTAACTCTCTTTGTCACCCGTTCTCTCTCTCTTTCTCTGTGCGACTTTTACTGTCTGTCTGTCTGCCTGTATCTTCCACCAAGAAAAAAAAACACATTTGCATGAGGAGTGATGAAACTGCAGGTTCACACACCTGAGCTCTTTTTCCACTTTGCCAGTAACAATAAAAAGCTCAGTACAATCCTGCATCACACAGCCAGCTCTTTGTAGAATGCAGAATTTAAGCAAAAAGCACAGATAACACTCTGAATTTTTACAGTAATCTCTGTAACTTTCTCTATCTCACTCACACACACACACACACACAACACACACACGGACACCAGCTATCCAGGCATTGTGGAGTGAAATGTTCTTTACTGCTAAAACATGAAGACCTCTGCCATCAGTCAACCAGTGAACTTAAACATTAAATAATAAACTGTATAAGCTGTTTTTATTGAAGAACACTGTATACAGGTGGGTGACACATTAAAAGAAAAACACAGAACAATGTCAGTACCCCACCCTCCACCCCCGGCACAGACTCAACAAGAGTCTCGAACCGTACCGGTGAGCCGAGCATGAAATATGATCTCTCAGGCATGTTGTCAGTTGATGTAAGAAGAATAAAAAATGAAATGAACATGACACAGCCCTGCGTGATTACATACAGCTGTGGATGAGTAACGGCCCATGATCCCACTGTCTGGTGTCACCCAGAAGACGACGAGTTCATTTCTGAGTGTGGTTTCTCTCAAGGTTTCTTCCTCATGTTGTCTGAGGGAGATTTTTTATTTTCGTTCTTTTTTTTTTCTTTTCTTTTTTTTTTTTTTGCAGCAAATTTAGATCTGTATATTTTCAGCTACTCTTATTTCATTCTGAGGGTTTTTGTCAGGATTACTTTTTAATAGCTAAGTCTTAATAATAATAATAAAGTTTTGATCATTAATTCTTTACTTTAAAATAGTTATTTTTTAGATTTCATTTTTTTGTCTATTTTTATGCTACTATTTTGTTAACTGATTTTTACTATGAGATTTATTTATTTATTCATTTATTTATTTCAGCTTGAATTTTCTATGTTTATGGTTTATTACATTTTATTCTCATGTTATGCTTCTTATATATGGACACATGATCCATAAGTACAACCGTCCACCATAACATTACAATGTGAAAGATTAAACCCAATATTGTGTAGGTTCCCCTTGTGCCACAGGTCTGGCTCCACACCTCTGACCATGACACATTTGACAAGTGCCAAATTGTGATGGCTAGACGACTGGATCAGAGCAAAGTCCAAAACTGCAGCTCTTGTGGGATGTTCCCAGTCTGCAGTGGTCAGGACCTACCAAAATGGTCCAAGGAAGGAAAAACCAGTGAGCCAGTGACAGACGTCATGGGCGGCCAAGGCGTACTGATGCATGTGGGGAGTCCAACAGAAGAGCGAGAGGAGCTCAAATTGCTGAAAAAGCAAACGCTGGTTTCAAAAGTATGGGGCTGAGCAGCCACAGACCGATCAGGGGGAATTATATAGTGTAGCAGTGGATTAAATGGAGAAATAAAGGCTCTGTTATTTTGCACAATTGAATCGAATTGAATTTGATTTGTATAGCGCTTTTAAGAAGATTTTTTTTTTTTTTTAAGAGACTATAGTCATCGGTTTGTCCCTGAGGAGGAATTCAGGGACAAGGGTTGCAAGGAAAGACTTCCTGAGATGACAATAGGAAGAAACCTTGAGAGGAACCAGACTCAGCAGGGAGCCCATCCTCATTTGTGTGCTATCAGCTTTTATGACCATAAATTTAGTCCGGTATATGTGTGTGTGCTCTGAAGCTTGAAAGTTCAACATAATGGGAAAAGTGTTTAAGGTTGTTTTCACATTAGGCACGAATGATCTTGTCTCGTGCTCAGGAACAATTGTTAACCTCGTATCCCCCTGCCGATTTCGGAGGAGACACTGATGGTTCGCGTTTAAACGGCTATTTCACTTCCATGCTGTGGTACAATTGGCTTCCACATCTGATTTGATCCGTCTTAGAGGACGCCATATCTTTTCCCGAGACCCACCTTTCCCAGCCGACATGGACAGGTTCCCGAGCGCAGGACGATTGTGTTCTTATTGATATTAAAAATTAACCAGACTGGCCCCCGACTGGCGCAGCGGTAAAGTGCTCGCCCTATCATCCGGGGATCTCTGGTTTGCTGTAGCCTCTTGCAGCCGTGGGCCTACGGAGCCGAGCTCTCTCAGCGGGGTGGGATGGGAGGCACTTAAGGCTCCCACATTAATTACGGCTCTACGGCCAATCATGGGCATCTGTGAGCTCGTGCCGGCAGAAAGAGCAGATGGCGCTGTCCTCCGAGTGTGTTACATCGCCCCTAACGGTGCGTAAGCGAGCAGTTTGAAAAGAGGCAGTTGTTTGCGTCATGTGGTTTGGAGGAACTCTCTCTTAATGTAGGAGACCTTAGTGGCAGGGAGGAATTGGATACGACTAAATTAGGGAGAAAATCTTGGAGGTCAGGTGTTCTCGGAAACGATCCCAGGGTCCTAATGTGAAAACGATCCAAAAGTAAAATTTCCTTGTTCTGGACTTAGGTACAAAACTGCGCAATCAAAAGTCCCGGTTTGACTCGAACACCTGCCATTATAATAGTTTTATAAAGATATGTTAGTATTGTAGTGGTGGTCATGTTAACCCAGTGAAAAGACAAATAGGGCACCGGGTTCATTGTAATTGCATGGTTCATTAACACAGTTGTCTTGCTAACAAAAAGAATACAATTACAGTGTGAATCGAACGCACTCACGTCTCATCACTTACCTGACACGTCCCACATGAATCCGGGAAATCTGTTAAATAACAAATATTAGCTTTCCATTAGTGGTATTTTTCATCCAGGTTTTAAGCCACGCTTTCCTCCTCTTATTTACACAAGCAGATTTGAAGAGGGATTTTTACGATATCATTCTCTCCACTACACTGTGCTTTAATTAAATGTGACGGTTGGATTTGCTGATTCGTGCAGACGTGTCTGAGAAAAAGAGGTCCGCTTAATCTGGTTTACATTATTGCTTTCGGGGCGTGTGTGTGTGAAAATGTATGCAGGCCCATTAAACGAGTACAAATTGAGCGTTAAAAATAAACCTTTAGAAACGACATATCCGAACGGTTTAACTAAGTCACATTTCATCCTCGTCTGGATCGCAGGATTGCTCCGCAAAACCACATCCTTCCCTCCACTCTCTCTTTTGCCGTCTCTTTCCGTCTTACCCTACACATTCAGCACTGCGTTAGCGTTTAGTTGTTTCCCAGATTGTTTCCTTCATTATTCTGTTCTCATTAGAGCTGTTAGCACGCCGTGCGTATATCGCTCATTTTCCCAGTCAGAGTTGTTTACCCTGAAAACGAAGGCCACCGCTGTTAGGATCCATCACTGGATCTGAAAACACTTTCATAATTGAACTTCTTGTTCTTGAAAGATAAGAAGTGATATGAAAATTGCAAGGCAAGTTGCCAAGGTCAATATTTTCATGTTTGTATGCTGATATGAAACACGAGGCTCGATTAATTGCTTTCATGAATTCTATCATTTATGCATTCACAGATGTGTTGTGCTCGAGGTTTTTTTTTTTTCGTTCATTTGATTGTTTTGTCGAACGCAATCCCGATTAATAAGCATTGAGTTTTAATAAGTTTTATTCATCATTGGTGTTTTTGTTTTTTTGTTTTTTCAATTATGAATTTGATTATGAAAAATACAGACAGGAACAGTGTTTCTCCCTGTGTGTATGTGTGTGTATGTGTGTGCGTGTGTGT
>CM059228.1:15609958-15702458 GCA_030347435.1 Clarias fuscus
ACGTGGTGTTGGGGTGTCAGTGAGTTCTAATGAGGTATTAAGGTGTCAGTGATTGTCATTAAGACTAAGTTTCGCTGAGTGTTAATGAGTGTCGTTGAGATATTAGAGTGTCAGTGTATTGTTGCGTGTGGGTGAGTGTCAGTGAGCATTAGTGGAGGTTACTGTACACTATGTGGCAAAATGCGTAATGGCATGTGACAGTTGTGCCCTTATGTGGTACGAAGACATTTCCCCTGTGCCAAAGAGAGGTCCCAATAGACTGACCTTTAACCTTTGACCGAATTATTTAAATGTCCATAACTCCTCACAACTACACTCCTGGAGGATGTTGTTTTAAAAACAAGAAAGGGGGGCAGCTGGAATATTCAGCGAGCACATACGGTCAGGTGTCCACAAATCTTTGATTATATAGATTGCTGTACGTGGGTGTGCGTTTCTGTACTTGAATGATGGCACACCAGTTCAGTAAGGGAACTGTTTTCTTTGTTCGGTTTCTGGAATTGCAGAACATTATAGTGATACAATCACGAGTTGCTATATTTTTGCTATTTTTTAGCTGCTTCCAGAATTTGCTTGCCCTTTTTTGTAGCTGCATGATTAATGGTTCACAACCGAATTTTTGCCCCGCATGCGTTGTTTGTTGCATTTGCAAGCAACTTTAGGATGTATTAACAGAACAGAACGTGCATTACTCCGGATGATTGTTCCATTTGGCAAATTCTTCTGGGTAAGCAGACCATACAGATCATAATCGTAAAAAGTGTAATTGGATTATTTACGAATTTGATCATTTTAACCAGAAGTTCATAAAAACGTGCTTGCTTATACTGTAGCCCTTTCTCTCTCTCTCTCTCTCTCTCTCTCTCTCTCTCTCTCTCCGTTTCTCCCCCCCTCAGTACTAGGGCATACGCTTAACTTTTTTACTGAAGATGAATTATTAATCTCCAGTTCAAAGTAGAGCTGCATGGCAATAAGGCTCAGTGCGGTTGTTCATAGAGTCCTTCAATATTGGCTTCTTTTGGATTCACACTTGAAGACGTACAATATTTCTGCTCGAGCGAGAAGATGGAAAGTGACGGCTCTGTTTATATAAAAGAGGATTGGAACGCTTCTACAGCAATGCTTTTTAAATATGTCACAGTACAGAGCTTTTATTAATTATAGTCTAATAAGTATTTCGAGACACAATAACAAATCCCAGACATGCACATCATTTGTCATAGCTCTTCTGTTTGTTCTTTTCAACCTGATTCATAATGGGCTTTGGCAAGAGTTTTTCTGGAAGCGAACGCACATACCTTTAAACCGATCGTATTTCTAGTATCGGCGCAACGCATACTTTTGGTCAGGATTAGGAAACATTTAATCCTCTCATCCCGAATTTTCAAATATCATCTTATGTTATCATAAAAATAAAGAATGTATTTGATGCTGATGCAGCTCGGTATTGTTTTCTGTAATTTGTGATAAATCATCGTCGTGGAATAAAGCCAGCAGATAAATTATAGTGTCGCTTTTTATGCATTTTTATTTATTTATTTTTTTTACTATGTATGTGATTTTCAAATAATTTCATTCAGATGATAATGACCTCTGTCTTTTGTTTCTCCTTCTCAGCTTCAGACAGCAGTCAGCGCTTTCAGGAAACGTGTTTTGCGTTTGCATTAACACCACAGCAAGTCCAACAGATCAGCAGCTCTATGTAAGTTGTAAGGTGAAGCCCTACAATTATATTACTGGGCTTAGGTTTGTCTCAACATAAACATGTTAAACTTTCCATCGCAACGCCGTTTTTATACTGCAAGAGTTGTACAGTATTTATGTGAACTGTCTTGCAGAACGCATGGCCTCAGGTTTAAGGTTGATCCAAACCAGAAAAGCAACTACTTGGATTCCAGTTGATTTTCTTGCGTTAATAAGATCAGTATGCTCGGTGTAAATAGCATTTATTTTCTCATAGCATTTTGAGACCCAAACTGTAACACCGTGGGATTTGTAATTTCGTCTCGGTTTATCAGCTGACAGCTGTGGAAATTAATTTTCATAAAGGAGAATGTTTGGGAAACTGCCTTCATATGAGGATCTTTTGAAAATATTTATACAAAGTAATTAGGAGAATTTTGTATAAATATTTTCGATATCTTAATGGATTTTCAGGATAATTGAAAGGGAAAAGGGACCTAATTTTCTCGTATTGATCTTCAGGCTTGGGATTTGTATAGCTCTTAGTTTAAACTGCCATCCTTTCAGTGGTTTTCTTTCAGTATAAATAGCTATCCAATCTATTAATTCTACTGGATTTGAAATATTAATAAAGATAGTTTTGGGTTTTTGTTTTCAAGGGACATCTCGGGAACCAAATGCGAATTCACGGTACAAGTACAGTTAAGGTATGTGAGCTGTTCATATCAAGGAACTAATACAGGCTTTAAATTAGAAGTACAAATGTAAAAAAAATATATATATATATTTTTATATATATATATTATATATATATATATATATTTATATATTATATATATATATTTTTTTTAATGTCCTCTGTCTACAGGTTTTGCTTATCAGAAACCAGCTGTCCACAAGAAGACCACTTCCCTCCTAACCTCTGTGTAAAAGTCAACGGGAAACCGTGCAACCTTCCGGTATGAAAAGAGAATAAAACTCCATGCGGTCACTCTGTTAGGATGAAAAACAGAGAAATGATTATACACTGCCGAATCATATTACAGTAAAACAAAAAGTGTAGTTATTATATTGTTAATGCAGTCCGTGTGTGTGTTTGTCCTCAGGGGTACCTTCCTCCTACCAAAAATGGAGTTGAACCAAAGCGTCCCAGCAGACCCATCAACATTACCTCACTGGTCAGACTGTCCACCACTGTCCCCAACACCATTGTGGTGTCCTGGACTGCAGAGATTGGGAGGGTGAGGCTGAGAAATTGCACTTTTTTTTCTTTCCTTTTTAGCAGAGACACAGGGATCATCAGAGACTGGTGCACTATACTGTAGAGACACTGAGAGTCTGATGCAGGGTTGATGTCTTGCACCTGCCATCATGTTCCTTGAATCTGTCTTAAGTGTAGTGTATTTTCAAGTACATTTGTTGGATTCTTGAAATCCCTAATGCACATCTCAGCATAGTTCCACTATCTGTTTTACATTTAGATAATAAGGCAGTGACACAGGTGCTTGTTTTTTTTTTTTGGCACTGCACTCTAGCACATTAGTTGAAAAGACACAGTGACTGTTTCAGGGGCCAAACAGTACAGCTGAGTCAGATGCATCAAGAGTGAGGTGTTGTTCCTTAAAATGAGGTTTTTTCTTTAGCCTTTTCCAGCAGCTAGGAAATATCGTCTGCCTTTCTCTGTGCTTATAAAAAAAAAAGAAGCAGTTTTCAGCACCAGATTGCTGCAGAGTGAAACCAGGAATTAGTGCCTTAAGAAGTTGGGGCAGTATCATTTTGTTGTCTTATTAAAAAGACAAAAGACAACATTGACAAGATCACTCTGTAAAAAATGCATTTCGTTATAGGCCCATAAACAAAAGGGAACTAAAATAGCTCTGTTACAGTTCTGCACGGTGTGTGTGGCTGACAGGAAGGAAGTTGTCCAATAGCATGGTGTGCAAGCAGTTACTAAACACCACAAGTTTTTTTAAGATTGAAATTGGTCCCCACAATGGATAAAAATACTCTGCGATTCTTATATAATTCATCGAATGTGGATTGGAATTCTTTTGTTCATTTAAAAATACGTTCAAAGTGCTGGTGAGTAGCTTTCATGCCGCACTACAGATAAATTCATTATCCACACGATGAATAGTTTTGTCATCTGAGCACACAGACAGAAAAACTTTTGTCTTCGAGTCGTAACATGAAGCCCAATTTCATCCATAATGAATTAATTCTCCCTGATTATCAACAAATCTGAACGAAGTCCTCTCTATTCATATTACTGCTCAGATTAGATATCTGCACGTCACACAGCTTCTCATCTGCTCCCTTCTGTTCCTTCTGTTTTTTTTCGTTTTTTTTTTTTTATATATATATATATAGAGGGCACCCTTATCACTGATGTTTATTACAGCATGTGTCTGAGCATGCATGTGACATTCCTTCAGTGTGAAAGAATCCCGCAGATATTTTTCTCTTTACTGTAAAGAAAGTGTGAGGCACACTGTGCAAAATAACCCATGTTGACCTGTAGTGCTTTCAGTATAATGTTAAAGCAATTAGCTCATGCCGTAGTGCGCTGCGTATCAGATAAGCAGGCATTTCGCTTCTTTGAGTCGCAGGCTTGTGAATTATGACTGTTGTGGTCACGGCCTTGCTGCTTACAAGATGACTGTAGCTGCTCAATGAGACACTTGTGTAGATAATAGAAAAAGAGAAATCTTCTCATCGGGAGCAGAAGCTTTTCACTGCACGTTGATGAGATACAAACCATCTAGATCGAGTTTAATTGTTTCAGTACGACACAGATTTCACCCCTTTTACGGTCATATGTTTATTGTTGTGCTGTTTGTGTTTTGCAGAGTTACTCCATGGCTGTGTATCTGGTGAAGCAGCAGTCATCTACAGCGCTCTTACAGAGACTTCGTGCCAAGGGCATCAGAAACCCAGACCACTCCAGAGCACTCAGTAAGAAAACTCAGCTTTCGTTCAACATGAACTAGAGCAGCAATGCCCAAATTCAGCCCTAGGGCGTCTCGTGTAGTTTGATGATTTTCCCCGGTTTAAACTGGGTAATTAACTTGAAGGGGTAGCAATCTAGTGTCTTTGAGCAGGAAAATCAATGCACTTTGCTGCAGTGTGGCCCCTGGTTAATGGACACTGTTGCACTAGCACTAAAGTGGTGCTGAATCTTATAGTCAATGCATGTAAGCAGACCATCACCAGGACCTGCGTCCCCCTAATGTCTACATTAGAACTCTTATACAGTATGCACCAAAACTGAAATGAACAGATGAACATCATCACCTTGTTGCACCTGTGAGCTTATTTCTTCTGAAAGAAACTAACACACACACTATTAGTATGCTGATTTACCACAGTAGTGTATAAAGTGTGTGTGTGCACCACCTTACCGTAGACAGTAGGCATCATGTGATGTAAGATCGGGAGAACGGGATGGGTTTGAGAAGGAATCGTCCTGCTACGTTTTTCAAACACATGACCACTTGTGTATAAGCGGAAATAATACTCAACAATGATACGCTTTGTGTTTTTGTGATTCTCAGTGAAGTGTGTCTGGTGCTATGCCCAATTGACAAATGCAAATGTGCACCCGAGATGCGCGAGTTTCAGTACTGTATATTTTGCCGCATTCCGTATTTATATTTATGACTTTGAAAATGTGTAGCTATAATTTCAGCTTAGAACTGATAATGAGAGCTAAAATAATAACTATGATACGGATGTTAATGATGACTACAATCTTACTGCTATTATAACTATATATATATAACTGAAATAATCTGTGACTCTTTTGATGACAAATTCATCCTAAAGAATAAAACAAAAATAAAAAAGATGAATTGAGATGACCACCCAACCCTGAAAAAAAAAAAATTGTTTGCTTTTAAACTTGTCCATGTTATGAAAACATTTCACTAATAATATGTACATAATATTTCGTCACCAAATAGAAAACAGGAAACTGTAAGGAATAAAACAGGCATGCTGAAATGGAAATACAGTTAACACCAATTTATAAAAGTCGTATGGCATGTCGTATATTTTAACAATTTTAACTGCTTTTAAAGTTGAAGAAGTCTCTTGGACAAGTTGGGTCCTGTTAGTATAGCAGCTGTATACGGTCATATATGGACCTTACCAGACTCTCTTTTCTCCTCTCTTGAGGTTTATAAGATACAAAACATGGTTTATTACATTACTGACTCTGTTACAAAGCGTTGCCACTGAAGATTCCTAAGTCTTAAAATGTCTTAACTAAGCATACACTTACAAAAAGAATCACCATGTCATTTTTCTTTGTGAAATAACACTTTTTTTTTTTTTTAATTGTTAAACCTGTTTGCTTGTGTTTATCGGTTTGCCTAAAACACAAACACATGAAGACATTTGTAGAAAGGTGAAGTCTGTTTTGTCTTTTCCAGATTTTGAAAAGGCGATGCATGTCTTTAGAAGTTCTCGGTTAGATTACTGTAATGCTTAATACATTGGTCTACCACAATCGTCCCTAAGCAGATTACAGATGGTTCAAAATGCTGCTGCTAAACGAGAGCATATAAACCTGATCCGGGCATCACTACACTGGCTTCCAGTTTGTTTTAGAGTTGATTTTAAGTTTCTTAAGTTTGTTTACAAGGTTTTAAATTATTGTCTCTCCAGTACCTTGCTCATCTGTTGCAACACTACTCTTCATTTCGCTCACGTAGACCATCCAGACATTTGAAATTTTTTTTAACATGTACCTAAGATCGAGCTTTGGCTGTGGCTGTTCCAAAATTGTAGAATAGCTTACCTTTCATTATAACTTCAAAAAATCTAGCTTCTTTTAGGAGTTAAAAACTCATTAATTCACTCTAATTCAAGCAGTCCATTCTTTTTTGCTTTTTCCAAGTCTGTGAATGGTATTTAAATTTTTATCATAAAGTTATTTTTAAATGTCTCATTTTAGAAGCTGCTGTAGAAATACATTTTGATTTAAAATTTTGCATCTGCCATACAAAGTGTCGTTACCATAGAAACAATAACATTCGATAGAACAAGCGTGTTAATAAACCCGTGACGAAATGAGAGAGAAAGAAAATGAAAATGAGCAACAGTCATGTTCAAGAATCCAGCGGCACTGTGATCAATCTTCATGTGACCCTTCCGAAGGACCACATCAACGTCTAACCTAATTATGGTCTGTGTAAACAAATTTGATATTTTATTCATCCTGGAAACGCTCAAACGGCCACGTATTGAATACAGCAGCCTATAAACCGCCTGAGCTGCCTTGTTAGTGCTAAAAGAATGCTTCTGTAATTGCTGCAGCAGGTTATAAATCCTAGACTAATATCACCTGGGCTGAGGGTAGTTGTACAAAATAGCATCCTCCTGTAATTTATTACCATGCTGCCATGAGACTTTGATAAATGATGCGTTAGCAAGATTCTGCTGTTGTGGCTGAGGGTAGAAGTTAATATCCGAGTATGATCGTCCCTACTCTCAGCTTGTTATTATTTATGCTCTTTTGGGATATTGGCATGTTTTTGGGTCACGTTCATTGCTCCTCATTCAAATAGAATTAAATACATTGGAGTGATGAGCACAAGCAATGATTTTTTTTAAATTTCCTTTACCGAGAAAGCAATGGCGAAGAGGCAAACATGCTGAAGTTATTATCTATGGTAATAACACATTCACTACATATAAAGGATTCCACTGGGACGTTATTTAATCTGTTGCCTATTATTTATGGGCCGTTCTTTTCAATTTTTACACTAGACAGCATTACATGTCACTTTAAAATTTATTTTATGGCATTCTCATGAGACACTGAGCAAACTTACAGAATGTGGGCTGATTGCATATGGAGGATGAACAACAACCTTGTTTTTGTCTGGTTAGAGAGAGAAAGAAAGAGATAAGGAGGCTGATCTGTACTGCTTTGGATTTGATGCCTTGCAGCTATAATTAAAGCTTAATCAAACCCAAATCTGACCTTGTTTGACCCTTACCTTAAACTCGTGCTGCAGTAAACAACTAAATGGCATGGTACAAGAAAAACTTTTTTTGCAGCAGCAGCACTGAATCATTTATGCGTTAACGGCAACAGGTAGCAGGGTAACATGACGTGTGGATACACTGATGAGGCTGGTCCTATGCCTTTTAGTTTCTTTAACAAGTTAATACAGGTCTCAGAGCTCCTACAAAGTGTGTGTGTGTTAATGCTCTAGATGAAATGACAATCAGATAATGCATTTACTCCCTCTGATTCACTCCTCCATCAAACGACCTGTTTCATTTTCTATGTAAATGAGCTCCTGCTGAGCCACGCCCCACCAGAGAAAATCAGAGCTGACCTGTCTCTTTTTAGATGAGGTCACAATATGGGAAAAAAGTCTAGTTGGCTTGTTTAGGACCTGGTCAATACAACAATGGGAAACTGAGGCAGGGAATTTTTTGTTTGTTTGTGTACACAGAGAGAGAGAGAGAGAGAGAGAGAGAGAGAGACCGAGCTGTTTACCTAAAATGACTAAAAAAAGTTAATTTTGCATAGTTTTTTCATAATAAAAACAACTTTTAGATTTTTAATCTAAAGAAAAATACTTCTCATTACAGTGGAATACTTTTCCATAGCTAAAATGATCAGGAAACCTTTTGCATAAACATTTTTTAAGGTTTTCAAATATTCAGAATCATAGACTCATCCCTGTCCACTGGGTAATCTTCAGTCTGGCTCTTCTCAAAACCTTTCTTCCATAAGCCATTAAATAAATGGCTAATAAAGGGAAATAAAATTTCCCTTGCCACTATCTCCTCTAGCTGCTCATCAGGGATCTAAACCTCCATCACTATTTTTGTAAAATTGCTTTGTTTTTAAACTTCAAAAACCCCTATACAAATAAAAACTGTTTTAAATTTAATTTGTGAACTATTGAGCCCCACCTCATTTTTTCATATTAAATTGAACAAAATTAGATTATAGAGATTAAAGTCAAAGAAATAGGAGCAAATGTTTTACTCTGACATGTAGCAAAATGCCTAAAGATGTAACAACCTCAGCAGCAGCATCATTTTCCCCTCTCGCCTGTTCCGACCACTCAGCATTCAGCATCCCCAATCAAGTCAAGTCAAGTCAATTTTATTTATATAGCGCTTTTAACAATTGACATTGTCGCAAAGCAGCTTTACACAATAAAATAAGTAAGTTTGTATGTAATGTGTATGAATCAAAATGATAAGATTGTCCCTGATGAGCAAGCCGAGGGCGACGGTGGCAAGGAAAAACTCCCTGAGATGGTAATAGGAAGAAACCTTGAGAGGAACCAGACTCAACAGGGAACCCATCCTCATCTGGGTGATAACGGATAGCAGGGATTGATCAGCATAATAATGTGTACTGGAAGTTCAGTATAACAGGAGATGTGTTTAAAATTAAAAGGAGTCCAGTTTGTTCCTGGAGGCTCAGGTAGACTGTCCAATCACCGGCCTGATCGACTGTCATCGTCATCTGCATCCAGTGTTTCTCACTGGTTCATGTATTAAGTTAGATATTTTAATGCTTAAATGGTTAAACAAAAAAACATTCCTCTGAAACTGCTTAGATTCAGGGACTGGACTGACAAAGACACGGGGGAAAAAGTCCTTCAGGAAGCCTGGAGAACTATTCCTCACAACTACATTAAAAATCCAATAAAGTCTGACTCTTTGGAAGCAAAATATGAAGAAATGAAAGAAGGCTCAATTTAATACAGAGTATTGTATTAAAATTCTCTTGACCTTGAGTCATTTTCTGATTCTCATCCTTAATCTTTCCTGTATTCTGCAGTCAAAGAAAAGTTAACAGCAGATCCTGACAGTGAAATTGCCACCACCAGTTTGCGAGTGTCTTTGCTCTGCCCGGTAAGCCTACACACACACACACACATTCACAAAAACATTGTCATACACGCCCTTCTAATAAGTACTTTACAAGTTCGGACTTGCAGCTTTATATCCCAGAACTTTATCAGACCTGCAGGCTTAAATTTCACACCACTGTTTTGAAAAGCCTGGTTTGCTTTTGGGTCAAAATAACACACTGTTTTAAAAGCCACATGCAAGTGAGATCTGTAAAACGGCTGTTTCATGCAGGCAAATCATCCCACATTAATCTTTATCTCGCCACAAATACTTTCCAATAGGTGTGTGTGTGTGTGTGTGACTTTTGGGTGGAACTGATGTTTCTTTTATTTAGTTTGTCTGCAAAAGTTTGTGTATGTGTCTGCATGCACAAGGGTATCTTTTTTTCCATGCAAGATGTGTGTTTTGCCTCAATGTCTGTCCGTGTGTGTGTAGCTAGGGAAGATGCGGCTAATGATCCCGTGCAGATCGTTGACGTGTACCCACCTGCAGTGCTTCGACGCCACACTCTACATCCAAATGAACGAGAAGAAGCCCACCTGGGTGTGTCCTGTCTGTGACAAGAAAGCGCCGTACGAGCACCTCATCATCGACGGGTTGGTCTACTCACACCACCTGCACATCAAAGACTGATTATTAAAATACATAGCAAGACTCTTAATACTTAATACCAGCATCCTGTACTTCCAAAACCAGGTTTATAATCTCTCAATTCGTCATTGATTTATTGCCATGACGATTATTTATATTACATGGTTTCCAAAGCAATGGCATGAAGCATGAACATAAATCATGGAATAAAATTATCTTTCAAAAAAAATTTTTTTTTTTAAACAGTACGACTCTGCACTTGCTGCTTGTTTCTTCCTCTGTGTAAAATATTTTGTCACACTTGATCAATCCTGCTGTATTGTGTATTGTATGTTATTGACAGCAACAGAAACAAAGTATAATAGAGGCATAAAACAAGAGTGGAAAAAATAGCAGCTCTTTATAACCGCTCTTAAATCTGTGTCTGTTTCTGTGTGTGTAGTTTGTTTATGGAGATCCTGAACAGCTGTGTTGATTGTGATGAGATTCAGTTTAAGGAAGATGGCACTTGGGCCCCCATGAGGTCAAAAAAGGAGGTGCAGGAGGTGTCCGCTTCATACAACGGCGTAGATGGTAACTTTCTCTCCTATTTCCGATGTGTTTATGAAGTAGGGACAGGAATCACCAGGGACCAGCCGATATGATGTTATCAGGATACCTAGGTGCCGATTCAATTTGTATTGATTCTCTTAGTATCAACATTTTTTAAATATCCAGATTATTTTTGTTTTTACATTTTGTTACAATTATGAACAAATAATCACTCCTATACAACAGGGCTATGCAGTGAATATGTTCTGTTGCTAGAGAACAAACAACGGTAGGAGATAAATAAATAAATGTGTGTATATAAGGGTTCTCTGTTATTGACTGGACAAACTTGAACTGATCGACTCAGTGCTTGGATTGTGTTCAGCCTCACATCATCTGTTTCATAGTTTCCATTAAAATAACAAGATATTACATTTTCTGGCTGCATTAATCCATTTTCAGCATGCAGGTGAAGGTATCTGTGTGAGGAATGTTAAGTCGTATTTCAGACATTCTGAGATTTATCCATTTTGAGAAAATAAAGAGAATAAAAAATAAGGAAAAAATGTCTTTAACATTTCACCTTTTCACCACAAAGGCTGGAGTATTCTCTGACCTTTTCCTTTATATACACTAAGCTGACAGCGCTGTTCATCTGTCTAATAGCTCAGTTTCACTTAAGTTGTTCGATGTGTATCCTACCAGAGAAATATTTACACCTCCTCACAGATCTGCTTTCTTTCTTCCTTTTTTTGTCTTAACTAATTCCGGTTATTTGAGAATGCCAGTCAAGACGTTAACATTATGAAATAACTCGCATGATTTCATGCACTGACCATGAAACGGTTCAAGAAATGAAACCTATTTTATTTTTAAATCTGTTAACAGTATTTCTGGTGAAGTTATACACAGATGTCCCACCAGCAACACCCAGAAGGCTTTTCTAAAAATGTCCATGTAGGCCAGGCTCCTCGCTGCTTTCCTTACATTTCTAGTGACACCTAGTTGTTGGGCGAAAACAGATTTTTTTCCCCCCCCATTAAAACCTACTTATTACATATATACTTTGATATAATATAGCTTCAATAATTGTATCTGACTTGGAAACAAACATCAAGCGCAAGTTTTTAACATAATAAAATAAAAAAATAAAAAATATATATATATATATATATATATATATATATATATTAATGATGTATCTCTGATGAACGTATAGCGCTTCTTTTTTGTGTCAGTACATTTTTGTTGGTGGTGTTTTTCAGGGCTGAATTAGTTGAGCTTCCTTTAGAAAATATTGTATTACCATAGCTTATATTAGCCTTTGTCAGTTTCATTTATTTTTTAATTATCTGCCAGCGATGTGTAATTCACCCTGGTTAGGATTGTTAAAAGTAAATGAGCTTCAGGAAGATGAGAATGTCAGCTATGCTGAAATTAATTTAAAACTTTCTGTAATTACAGTTAAGGCTGTCTAACATTATAAATTGCCTGTCTGGGAACATGAAGTAAGTTAGTCATCCAGTGAAGCACAAAAACATTTTCATTAAATATTACTTTCATTAAAGACTGATATTGGTTTAAACATCTAACAGATCTCCTGGAATGAGTCTGAATATCAGAACTGAGAGAGCGATGTAATCGTTAACTAGGCTGCTGATGGGTCTCAGCTCTTGATTAATTGGGCTGTTTCAAAGGGCGGTAGAATTATTTATATGTATTTGGATTTACAACTAAAACTCCTTCATTTTTTTTTGCTTGTTATTGCGTTTTCGTTATTATGGATTTCACCCTTCCTTTACTCCGCGTATCCGCTTCAGCAGGCGGGTGTCGGCCGTCAGCGCCCGAGCAGAAATCCAGCTCCCACACGAACGGCAGCGGCAGTAAGAAAGTGGAGGTGATTGATCTGACCCTGGACAGCTCATCTGAGGATGAAGAGGAGGAAGAGCCACCTGTAAAGAGACACTGCCCCTCCCTCTCACCAGCCTCACCACAGATGAATAAAGGGTGAGCTGAGTTCCAGTCCGGTTACGTCAGTGGTTTCGTGATGGGTAGAGGTTACAGTTTCTTATTTAGTTGTGATAGCTTTATTTTCATAACTGGTTATTTTATTGGTGTTGTGCAAATGAATGGGTTTTAAGCAGATTATATTATGCAGGTGCGCTTGCTACAGGTTTTTTACTTTTTTTTTTTATAATTTTTTTTATTTTAAGGTCAGTAGTTGGAATCCAGTTGCATTTTAGTAAGTGCTATGAGCATATGTGTGCTGTGCATATGATTGAAAAAATGCATAAAATCTAGAGTAACTGGTTTGGGGTTCTTACGAGGGCTGTAAATGATGTAGGTCATTCAAATTGCACATGTTGGTAGAGTAACTCTTCCTTTCTACCAAGGGTACTAAAATAAAATTTAAGAAGGTCTGGTTAATAAAATTTTCTTCGAACAGTGGTCTGAATTTTTTGTTTTTCGATATTCATTTTAAATATCCATAGTATTTCAGTGATATTTGTCAACTTTCAGTAACTACCACTAGTTAAGCATATGGACAGTTTGAACTTTGATAGTCTTGTATATTTCCTTGTATTTGTATGGAACCCTCCCTCTTTGAAAATCCTCTTTGTTGCAGTTGTTGGTCTCCCATTGTGTGGTTTGTCTTCAGCGCTGGTCTCCCCTTCTTTAAACTTCACTCCATCTGTGCACATGGCTCTTGTCAATGGTCTCGTCTCTGTAAACATTCTGTAGCGCTGTGGGAGACCAACTGCAACAAAGGGGATTTTCAAAGAACATTTGAGAGTTGATCGCACAAATACATCGCTTGTGATGGAGACTGTATTAATGAAAACCCACTTTTGCATTACTTTAGGTAGAGCAGTCGTATATAGCTCTCTCATTTTTATTTGTTTGCAATAAACTGTGCGCATGTGTGTCTTCAGAGTGCTGAATTTGTGTACGCAAGCGTCTCCTGCAAGTCGAACTCCTAGCATGCCACAAGTGGAGACCAACTACATCCCTCCTCCTCCGCCACTCATACAGGACTACCGCCACTACTATCCAACACCCAACGATCTGTCAGGTACTCACACTCATGTGCTACTAAAATAGTACAGAAATAGTATAGAGTGCTACTACAAATAGTATAGAATTAAGAATTACACCAGGCCTGTCAGAACTAATTTAATCATCTGTATGTTCTATCTTCATGAAATTTAGTTATTTGAAGATCCCAAAACGTAATCACCCACAATGCACATAGTACCAGTCAAAACTTTGGACACACGGAACAAGAACGTTTTAAGCATTAAAAAAGCATTTCTTAATGTATCGCAACTGATAATGTTACATGCAGGGATGACAAATCCTTTAAAGCAGGAATAGTTCTGTAATTATCCTGAAGTCGAGTGGTTTTCAGTCTTCTGTCTTTAGGATTAAAGTCTTGGGTCTAAAAGAAAAAAGAAAAAATCATATTTCTATGAACACCTCCTGTGCATCCAGACTTTTGATCACCAATGATCACCTGGTACCATATTATCACAACACCTCTGTGCCAACAGTTGTCAGAACGAATACGAGTAATTAAATGTTGCCAGTTCCTTATAAAATTAGTTTTTTCACTCATTTAAAAAATGCAAACTAACTTCAAATACAAGAGTTTAACATTTAACTTAAACTTAAATTTGGCAAAAAACCTACATTTTTACTGAGTAGCACGTAACTCTCCCAACATAAATTATCTACAAACAAACTCGGCAAATAATTCACTCCTACCACACGGGATGCCATTGCGGGAATAGTTTAGAGTGCACCATCTGTAGGATTATAAAGAAACGGTCACATTTTACAGCCTCGATTGCCTCCATAGTCTTGGGTGGTCCCGCGCAGCTTCTAACGCAGGCATGCGCGACTTTTAATGCGGGTGTTCCCGAGACTAATCAGCTCTCGCAGTCCTTATAATGAGTGTATAATGTAATGAGTGGGTTTCGAGATTAATCCACTCGCCGAGTTTGAGCTTGTGCGCTCGGCACAGAATCAGCTGACCGGTTTTGGCTGATGAAGCAGGGTAAAAAAAAAAAAAGTAAAAAACTGTTAAAAAATTTTAAACCAAAAAAGAAATTATAATAATAATTGATTTTGGAGTCAATGTGACTAAACACGAGAAGCGCGATTCATAACTGAATCAATTTCTTCCCGTCTCTAATAGCTATGTCCTATCAATACTGTCTCATTAAGAATGAGAAGAGTCATGGTTTGATCTTTCTCTTTTCTACAGATCTGAACTTTTTCTCGTTTTTGCAAGGAGATAATCATCAGGTAAGATTAATCATTTTACGAAAGATTGAATTGAACTCTAAATGCTTCTGTGTCAAATTAAAAGTTTATTTTTCCTTCCTCTAATCTCTCTCTCTCTCTCTCTCTCTCTCTCTCTCTCTCTCTCTCTCTCAGTGTGCCTCTCAGCACTACAACATGGTGATGGCCGCAGCAGCAGCCTCTGCGTCTGAGGATCACGACCTCCTGCTGAACCGTTTCCTGCCGTACAGCTCGTCTCAGCTCTTCCTGGACGCTCCCGGCACACCGGTGAGTAGCAACAGCAGCGCGGTTCACGCCGCTCTGAACGTCAACCGCAGCAACAGCAACAGCTCCAGCAGCAGCAGCCTCCCCACAATCCCTCGCTCCAGCTCAGACATCTACAGCTCCATCCCCGATATCATCTCGCTAGACTGATTCACGCTTCAAACAGACTCCATACATTTGGAATTGGGAGAAAAGACAAACACGGAACAAGACAAAAAAAAGAGAGAAAGAGCTGTGTTTGTTTATTTGTTTTTTTTCCCCCTGAACGACGAACGTTTGCTATGTACAGAGAACAAATATATTTTCAGTTTTACTTTTTGTATATATATATAAAAACTCAAAAGACTTTTTTTCCTATTATGCGAATAACTAATAACTAAAGAGAAAAAAAAAAAGACAAGACGTTTTTTTATTTCATCACAGGTTGTTGTGTTGTCGTCCCCTTGACTATACTGTTATAATATTTTATATCTTTATGGTCTTTTGCTACGTTATATTTAGTGTCATTTCTGATTCCACATCGGAGGCGTTACTCTCCCACACAGGGACACGGCAGCGCGTTTGCCCGTCCCTCGTCCACATGGACGTTCCAGATGGACAGAGACATGCTTCTGTAGTGCTGGCAGTGTTTTTCAGCTCGCAGATGGTTTTATAATACTTTTAAATTATGTGAAGTATGTGAACTGTTAAGCATTTCTTTATCTTCAGGAATCCGCTGTCTCCTGCCGTGGCTTTTTTTTTTCCCTCTCTCTCTTCCTCATTATTATATTACACTTATTTATAATTAAGAGCAGACTCACTTTGCTCCGATTGTACTGTCATCTTTGTAGAATTTGTGCTGAATCACTTTTTATATTTCAGACCACTTTTTTTTTTTGTTGCACGATACCAAAAGTAATGCCACAGAAAATCTTTCTTCCTTCCTTCTGTCTCTCCTTTCTTTTTTCTGACTCGAACTTTATTTCACTCTTTGATGATCAAGAAAGTGTGGGTCATTCCCGAAAGATTTCTAGTGGTTGCAAATTTTCTTGCTTGCTCTGTGATTTGATGCAGCATTTCTCTATCTTACACACGCGCGCACACACACACTATCGTTATATTCTGCTGTTCTTTTAGTAGGTGTGTGTGTTTGTGCGTGTGTTTGAGAGTGTGAGATTGACCCATTTTCACTCTGCTTCTTTCAAGAAGGCTTATATACAGCTTTACAATAAACGTTAGTACTTAGAGCTCTGCTTGGGCCTCCTCACCTCGCCAGTTCAGTCCTGGTCCTTCAGCTTCTGATGTAAAGAATGATCAAAAATTTATAGAAATAGAAGATTTTCCACAGACCACAGAAGCCTCCCACTCTCCATAGTTATGGGGAAAGTTGCGCAATCAGTTTAAACTTTATCATTCATAAATATAGCTAAATAAGCTAGCTAAGTAACCCGAAGATAGAAACAGTACTGGTATAACAGCATAATAGTATGTTTTTGCGGTTACGATCTTATTAGTGAGATACTTATTGATAACTTTTCTCTTATCGACAATAAGACACCCCCCGTTTTGCAAGCATTGTGATTAACACATACAGTGTTTTATTTCGCGTTAAATTGGTGTGCAATGATTTTATAATCGAATGTAAACCCAGCGCCAGGTGGTACCTGTGCAACTTTAAAATATAATTTACTTTATGCATTACTGAGCAAAGGTGTTGAAATTTTTCAAACAAATGACTCTCTTTCTCTTCCCCTTTCCAGTCTTTAGACAGAAAAGTTAAGAAAAGGAAAGGAAGATTCTGAATAATAACCGATACGATACCAGGGAGGCTTTTTAATTACAATGAAAATGGCTCGATTTTAGCAGGTGAGAGAGGTCCACTCCTGAGACTGAGCTGTGTGACCTTTTTCTCTATGACTCAATACATCCTGTAGGAGTAAATACATCCTGTAGCAGTGTATTTATTCAAGGAGTTATTTCAATTAAGTAATGTTCTTTTAAACGTGAAGGGGGTTGTGGAATTGCGTATGCGTCGTCCCGGCCCCGGATTGCATTTCTAGCCGAAATAATCATCATAGGCTTGTCTTTTATTTTAGAATTCAGCCTTCATTATATGACTGATGGTTTTCCTAATGGTCCGTATTTCACCTCTTAAAGGATTTCTCTCCTTTTTCTGGCATAAAATGTTTTAAGGTATTTTAAGGTTTTTTTTATTATTATTATTATTATATATTTTATTTAAATCACGCCATGACCTCATAAAAAAAGTGTTTTGTTCACTCACTCTATCTGTCACTCAAACAAATATATCTTTGTACAGGAGGAAGGTGATTACCGTGGAATTTCATGACTGACCTACAGGAGTTGTAGTTATATGGGAGATTTGAATCTCTTGTATAAAACACTGCGTTCATTATACTTACTAATAAAAGCTTTATCGTATTACAGACAAACTGATGATCCCAAACTCTCGTGTGTTTAGCTACTACAGCAATGTTCTAGTTTTCTATTGAAATACACGACATGCTCTTTGACAGTGTTAAATATTAAAGGTCTAGTCATGGTTGCTCCGTAACTGACGGTGTAGATATTCACCAAGTCAAAAAACTGTTATTTTTTATCTTTTTCAGTTCAAGTCAATGTTCGATCTATTTAAATCCGACTTCTTGATTCTCTCCGCTTCCTTTCTTTCATCTTGATATCAGTGTTTTTTAACGATTGACAAAGGGAAGTATTTTGTGTTTGCTTGTGTGAGAGAGATTTGATCTGGTTTGATCTGATCCAGGGGTATCTATACTGTATGAACATGACTGATTTCTCTGATATGTTTTTGTATTTCTGCCCCTGAAATACCACAGCTCATCAGAGAATTTTTTATTTTTTCAAATGCAAAAAAAAAAAAAAACTGTGCTAGAAAGTAGATGCTGAGTCAGATTTGATTTGATTTGATTTGATTTTTTTTTTTCCCCATATAAGCTGACATCTGCGCTCACTGCCTTAATCTTTACTTCCTCTGTCTGTGGCATGTCCGGTAAGAGAAAAACAGCTTTTTAAAAGGAGATGTGGAAGAAATATTGTATAGTAGAACAATGTCAGTTTGTACAAAGTACTAAGGGAAAAAAAAATATTTATTACATGCATTGGAAGAAATTGTTTACTTATTAAATGTTACCTGTTTATTTAGGGACGTTTAGATGTAATAAATACATTGAGTTAAACTTTTGAATGCCTTTTTTTTTATTATTATTTCAGATAAACCTTCAGAAATTACTGCCTCATTAGACCTGAAGCTCCAGTTCATGACCCTTTGTATTTGTTGTTCAAAATTATTGATTGAAGTTTTAAAAAAGGGCTTTAGTTGCAAAACAAATAAGTAAATTGCACCCAATATTTAATTGGATCCCATCCCTCCCTTTTTGCTTTGATTATGGTCGTGGCATTGTTCTGATAAGCTTATACAATGTCCCAAGATCTTTTTCCTTCCAGAGTCGCATTCATTTTTTCCATGAGCTTGTATTGATGATGGGAGTGGGACTGCTCCGTCAAGTCTTCTCCACTACGTCCCAAAGATTCTCAAAGTGGTTAAAGTCTGGACTGTGGTGGCCAAGTAGTGTGTAAAAAAGATGTTTTATCCTCCCTGGACCACTCTTAATCTGGGAATGCCAATTAGCTTAATTTGCATGTTTTTGAACTGTAGGAGGAAACCCACCAAGCATAGGGAGAACATGCAAACTCCATGCACACACCACGAGACCGAAATCAAACTCGGACCCTGGAGGTGCAAGACGACATTCTTAACCACTAAATCCATTGATGGAAAAACCTGGTTATTCGGGTTTATTCAGGGACTTCTTACCCTTCTGCTCCCTTTACCCAATGATCCACAGTCTAATCTTTAATCTTCCTAGCCTCCCCCCACCCCCCCTGATTTAGTCTCACTGTAGCCTTAGCCTTTCTTAGGGCTACACAGCTGTTTAGTCTCAATCCCTTGAGTTCTCTTTGCATTGTGAGTGTGGAAATGTTATTAATGTTCACTAAATGTTCACTATTAAACATAACAGTTTTAATTTTTTTTTTAATTATTTGATTTCACCAATCGTTTAAGTGATCTCCCATCATGCTCATTCAGGATGTTTTTCCGAACACATTTCTTCCGTGAAGTTTTACCATGATCCATTAGTGTTAATATCCTTAGTTGTTTTCTTTTCCTGATGTAGGACAATAATTTGACTCTTTCTGAAGCCTTTGCCGTGACCACAGGATACGTCTTCTGACATGGTTGTTTAAGAAATGAGAAGCTACTCATTGCATTAGTTAGGGTTAAATAACTTGTTACCAGCTGAACCACATTAATAATTATCCAATTGAAGGCTTTTACTTGCTTTTGTTTGCTTAAATCCAGGTGGTGACTTTTTTTTGGGGGGGGGGGGGGGGGGGGGTCTGAGTAGTATATATACTGTACATGGTCAGGTGAAATATTCACTCTAATTCCAGTCTAGCAACAAGTATTACAGCTTAAAAGCCTGTCGTTTAAGACTATCCATTTAGACAATCTAGATTACTGTTTATTTTAATGAACTTTGTACATATGAAGGAGTGTTCCAGTCAAACTGGGACTTGTACAGAATAACAGAACACGGTAATGAGAGTAAAAAACTGTATTTTTGCACTTCACGTCCCAGCATTTCACTAATACTTGGACACCTTCAAGGTAGAAAGTTTTCTTAATACGCTGGAGCAATTACTGTCTGCTTTATGTCTGAAACGCTGGCCTCCCAGGAAAACCCCAAACATGCGGAAATGGAATATGGTGTGAGGTCAGGTCAGTACGGTGAGTAACTCCTAGTTTCTGTAATGTGCAAGTGGTGTTGGTGAATGATCATGTGAACAGTTTCCACAGATGACAGATGTGTCTCTTCCACAAGTTCCACAGGTTCACGAAATGTTCAATAGAACGACTGCAGTGGGCTCCGAGCCACCTCGGCCGGGCTCTTCATTCACGGATGTACAACCTTCTTTAAAACGTTTGCACCGTTCAAAGATTTTACTGCAGTTAATAGTCTCCTCATTGTACATCATGCTTGACACCATTGTTTTTATGCCTTCATTCACAAGAGCAATTTCATCACAAGTCTCGGTTTAACTTGAATACTCCTCGTAATGAAAGTTAACTATTTTTAAGAACTGCATAACCGCTACAGAAACCACAAAGATTGTTTTCCCTTCCTTCTGAGCAAATATTTGTGAGCTTTAATAAAAAAATAAAAAAAAAACACTGTGAGTTTGGTAACTTCATAAGACTTTGATGATCAAGAACCCTCAAAGCGGAAAAGATATTGACTGCTTTCCAGTTTAAACTAATCATTAATTACCAAGTGTTCCAAAATCTCCATTTTATTCTCCAATTGGCTCAGAGAAAATCTCCTTATTTGAAAGAACGATATAAAGCTGTGAAGAGAATGATAAATGACCCTCCTGGTAGACCTGAGGCCTGGGTTGTTTGCGTGTGTGTGTGTGGAGTTTGTAACCCATAGCACAGGTTTACTTGCCTCAGTACAGTACAGTGCGTGACACGAAACTGTAAAAGCCAATAAAGCTTGTGTATCATTCTAGTTGAACAGAATTGAACTAAAATGAGTTCTCTACATACACTATCACCTGACGATCACACCCGACCCATACGTCCTTGTTTAACATCTCCAAGATTTATTCCCCTCCACTGCTTTAATAAGCTCCACTCTTCTGGGAAGGTTCTCCACTAGTTTTTGAAATATGGCTGTGGGGATTAGTGCTCACTAAGGATGCATGGGAATGTGACTTCATTCCAAAGGTTTTCAGTGGGGTTAAGGTAAAAGAATCTGTAACGACTACTTGAGTCATGAGGTCATCTCATTCATGGATATCGCTTCATACCCAGGGGCGTTGTTGTGCTCTGAACATTTTGTTCACTTAGTTCCAGTGAAGGAAAATTCTAATATTCCAGTAAAACAGAGCGATCCTTTACAGTTCTGTGTTTATGATTTTGTGGTAGCAGTTCAGTTTGGGTAAGAACCACATAACGGTGTGATTGTCTGGTGTCCACATACTTTTGACCAACTACTTTAGTTCATCTGCTCTCAATCTGGATAAAATGATCCAGTACTTAGGTATGTTTAAAGACTGTGAAATTTGCACATTTAACAAATCTGGCTTAGAATGATGCTAAATTTGTTAAGCTTTGTATAAAAACAGACCCTGATGCTAAATTAATGTGATTTATAACTAAACTATGGTCTGAACATAGAAGAGCATAGCTGCGCTGTCGTAGATTATTCTGGAACAAATGTCGCAGTGGAATTGTTTTGTTAGGATTTTTCTGGAACCAACGGTCAGAAAGGGCTTTTTCTCTTTGACCCTAGTAATAACGCCGTTCTAACAGCAGGGGGCAGTAAACATCATGTTTTATTTTCTGTCTCTTATGGATGCAAATTAGCATCATAATTACTTGAATTATCAGCGTTGGAAAAATACATTTTGAAATTTAATCACTGTTGAATTGTTAATTTTGAAATTTAAATACTACTGAATTTATTAAACTGAAATATTTGACTTTAAAATGCAACATCTTTGAATTTAAGTGCTCTGAATGTCACACGAAATTTTCAACAATCCATTTCAACTGTGAAATTCAGATAGAAAATTCAAGCTGTAAAATTCAGATAGAAAATTCAAGCTTGGAAATTCAAGCATTATTCAATACAGGAAAAGCAATCGAGCCAGAACGGAATCCGTTCGTCAGTCACGTGACCCAGGGAAGCGGCCGTCTTCGATACCGGCTCCCAGTGAGTATTAAGTATGCGCATCCAGTGAACAATCATCATCCTTATCTCCATTGTGAGTCAGGTGATGTGCTGGAGAACAACCTGTACTGAAAGCAAAAACAAAAAGATCAGGCACTAAATCAAAGTTCAACATAATGATATCTCGCTTCATAATAATATATACAATGGTGGACAAAAGTGAAAGTCGCTGCTTTCATATCAACCTCAAACATTTAAATAATGACTATACAGAAAAACTTGTTATGCTACTAAAGTGCCATACAACTATCAGTATTTAGTTTGAAGTCATTTTCTTCTAAACCTGAAGGTTTTGTACAGAGATGGACACTCTGGCTTCAGAAAGTACAAGTCCTGCCACTTATCTGCTCCATCAATTAACTAAAGCAACCGATTTTAATTAACACAACTCTTCAGTCGGACCTGAACTAACTGGTGACGTCACCTGTTCTGTACAGAGAGAACTAATACATGGCACGTGCTGGCTTAATACTTTTGCCCACCACTGTGTATCTCTCTCTCGTGCGTGCGCGTGTGTGTAACGAACATCAGTCTGTGTCTCGTGCTCACTAGTCCCACTTTAACTAAACTTTGACTAATTTATCACAGTAAAATGACTAAAACATCTGATAATATATATAATGAGTGTAACACACAGCAGGTGCACTTACCGAGCCGCTGCCCTCCGCCATGTAGCGAGACTCACTGGGAGCCGGTATCGAAGACGTTCGCTTCCCTGGGTCACGTGACTGACGAACGGATTCCGTTCTGACTCGATTGCTTTTCCTGTATTGAATTTGTGCTTGAATTTTGTATTGAATTTGTACTTTAATTTCCATTGCTTGAATTTTCTATCTGAATTTCATAGTTGAAATGGATTGTTGAAAATTTCGTGTGACATTCAGAGCACTTAAATTTCAATTAAATTTCAAAATGTATTTTTCAAAGGCTGATATAATTCAAATAATTATGATGCTAATTTGCTTCCATATGTCTCTCTTTGAAAATGTCTATACGTATATGGCTATTGTATTATTATTATTAAAGTAAAAATATAATAAAATTTATTGATGAGTCATTCTGTGAATGTCAACTGGATATCAACATTGATTAAATTTATGCTTTATTTCAACTGTAATGTAATTAGAACATTATTTTTATTCCAAGTGATCATGAATATTTATAAGAATCCACTGTTAATAGACAATGTCTGCATTATTATTGGTAATTTTTTAATTAAACATTTTCATGACAAGTCAAGAAAAAGTATGGTAGTGGCCTAGTGTGTAGGAAGACTTTTTTAATGGGTGCAATTTTAATTTTTGTTATTATCATTTTTATTGTATTTTTATGAAGTTATTTATTTGCTTATTTAATTGGAGACAGGCTGTTTGTTGAAAACTTTTTAAAACATTTTGCACACATCCTAAAGATTAAAAAAAAAAACCTACATTATGATTCTAAGATTTCATAGTGTGTTACATTATAGTCAGAGTTTTCAGCCTCTTTTTGTAACATAAGTCCACATCTGATTGTTATTCAAGGTCAGACCAACAGAACATTCGCCAAGGGTATGTAAGTCCACTCTCTGAATCTGAATAAACACCTAGTTAGTAAAGATATACTAGAGGAAAAAAACACATTCTCTGTCTGCAATGTCAGGAAATCGTTTTTTTTTTATGTGTGAAAGTTGAAGCAACATCACACTCTCCCAGCAGTAAACACTCTAAGATTTAATTAAACTTTAAATCTTTAGCTTTAGCTTTGATTACAGCACACAATGTGGTGATGAATTTATGTGTGAAAATTAGTCATCATACTCCCCAAACCACTCTCTCACATTTTGAGTCCTAGAAAATGACTCTGCCATCAAGGAAGAAAAACTCGGATGTGATAACCTGGTCATGCAGTACATCATTTCACAGACCTGAACAACTGAAGCAAACTCAGATCACAACACTGTCTCCCGAGGCTTGTACGGTGGGCACTATGCATGATGGTGCATTGATTCATGGTCTTCCTTTCTTGCCCTGATGTACCTATCGTTCTGGAATAGGGTCAATCTGAACTCATCAGACTACATGACCGTTTTCCATTGCTCCAAAGTCCAATCTTTATGGTCCCTAGCAAATTGAAGCCTTTTTCCTGTGGCTACACAGCTGTTTAGTTCTTGTTGCATTGAGAGTGTGAAACTCCTCTTACATTTACTATTAAACATATCAAATATTTTACTATGCAACTTCACCAAACATTTGTCTATTTATTAATTTTTTTTACTCCTCATAGATTTTTGAGTATTCCATCTGTCAAGCAATATCCGCCAAAGTTTTCATATGTTTTGGATAGTTCGTAACCCACTATCATTCATTCATATCTTCTCAGTTGTTTTCTTTGCTTAATGATGGGTGCTTTGTTTTTTTTTATTCTATTTGGGTTTCTTTATATTTCCTGTTGTGTCATTAGTTCTGAACTATTATATTTACATCATTGGCAGAAACCCTTATACAGAGTGACTCATTATACATCTGAGGGTTCGAGGCCCTGCTCAAGGGGCCAACAATGGCAACTTAGGGGTCGTGGGTTTGAACTTGGGACCTTCTGATCAGTAATCTAACACCTTAGCCACTGAGCTACCCCTGCCCATTAATTCCATATTTAGGGTTGGAGGGAGCCTGGAGAAAATCTTGCCATGCCACTAAAAAAGATCTGACTGTTCCAGTGAAGTGGGGGAAATGGAGAAGATTGCCTTCTTTGCCTGGTGTGGGCAAAAAGAATCAAAGGTCAAAGTCTTCCCTTTCACAGCTTCAGGAATAATAACAGACTACTGATTCACAAAGGAATCAACCCCCCAGCAAGAACAGGCTCCTGCATTTAACTCCTAACCTCATAGAAACAATGACATTAGCTGTGTCTGATTTTGATGCAGAGTGTCCATGACAACTGACATCATACCGGTCAGCGTGGTCGAGGGGCGGGGTTTAAACATAACAAGTGCGGCACGGTGCAGGCGCTCGCCACAGTCTTCGCGCGCGGTTACGCAGCGCATGTTGTGCCAAGCCGCGCGCGTGTGTTCCTGTGCGCGGGAGACATGGGGAACACCGAAACGACGGCGGATTCCGTTCAGAGCGTGGCAGCGAACAGTTCAGTAAGTTATGGAAGCCTGGAGGACATCGACGTGTCTGCCGACGGCAGCTTGCTCCTGCGCTGCGTTATCTCCGTCATCTACGCGCTGGTGTGCGCCGCGGGTTTGGTGGGCAACCTGTTCGTGCTCGTGTTCATCCTGGCGAAACGAGCGCGCAGGATATCCGAGACGTACGTCTTCGTGCTCCATCTGGCCGTGACGGATTTGCAGTTCGCGCTCACGCTGCCGTTCTGGGCCGCGGACGCGGTGCTGGACTTCAGCTGGCCGTTTGGAGACGTGATGTGCAAGGTGGTGCTCTCGGCCACGGTGATGAACATGTACGCAGGCGTCTTCTTTCTCACAGCCATGAGCGTGGCGCGCTACAGGTGCATGGTGTCTGCGCTGAGTAAAGAGCGCGCGGCCGGGCGGGTCAAACTGGTGGCCGCCGCGTTGTGGTCGCTGGCCACCGCCGCCACCGCGCCCACCTCCATCTTCTCCACGGTGAACGAGGTGGCCGGCGAAAAGCTCTGCCTTTTACGCTTCCCGAACGGCCAGCTCTGGCTCGCTGTGTACCACCTGCAGAAGATCCTGCTCGCCTTCGTGATACCCATGGCCATCGTCTCCATCAGCTACCTGCTCCTGCTGAGACTCGTGCGCCGCCGCAGCATGAAGTCCAGGGCGCGCGTTACGCGCTCGGTCGCCGTGGTGGTCCTGTCGTTCTTTCTCTGCTGGATGCCCAATCACGCCGTGACGCTCTGGGGAGTCCTGGTGAAGCTGAACGCCGCGCGCTGGGACAGGGCTTACTACGTGGTGCACACCTACGTGTTCCCGCTCACGGTGTGTCTGGCTCACGCGAACAGCTGCTTAAACCCGGTGCTGTACTGCCTGACGCGCAGAGAGTTCAGGCGGAAGCTCAGAGACTTCTTCCTCCGTGCCTGAGCACGCGCGCATGGCACGGGCGGCGCTCCATCCTCGTCCTCGTCCGCGCACACGCGTGTTTTTTTTGTTCTGTCTTCTTTAGCTGTTGTCGCTTTCGAGGACGTAGATTAAAAAATAATAATAAAAATAAGCAAAAAAAAAAAAAAAAGGTTTGTTTAAGCTGCTTCAAAATCGTGAACACGTTCACCCCCCTGTGCGTAATGATGCGTTATGATATGTACTGCTCTCCATGGAAATACTATGAACGCGAGACTCTCTCTCATTTAATCGTTGTACAGCTACCAATAAATACAACTTGATGGACGTTTTATGGATAATCGTACACGCTAGAAAGAACACAGTGCCATGTTTGAAAGTGTAATCCTGTTAAACATCAAGCGCAACGATCTGGATGATGCTGTAGAGTTCAGTGTTCAGGAATATTAAGAAATCAGAAGAGTTCCATTGCCAATGTCTTTCTTTTAGTCTGTACATGTATATTTCTCAGTCAATCTGTGCCAACCAAATAAATAAATCACTAAAGTGGAGTATAAATGGAAGGATATAAAAAGTGGACTATTATATAAAACAGCCTATTAGACTTTATCAGGCTGTGCAGTGACACTTTCAGTGACCATGGCAGATCATATTGCTTTTCATTTTATTTCAGGAACCCCTATGATTTCATTCATGTTCATATTGTCTGCCTGAAACACACATTAAATGTGTCATTTCCATTTCCTATCAAAGGAAAGTGTTATTTTTTCACTGAATGTCATTTCAGATGAACTGACTACATCATTTAATAAAAAAATGTATATACATATAAATCTAATGAACAATGCAAATGGACTGGATAAGTTAAAAAAAAATGTATATTTATGGTTCATGTTCATTCTCATTCTCCTCTCTTTCAGCTGTAAATAAAGATGTCCTGTTCCCTGAAAGTTTACATCCTTTTTTTGTTCTCTCCTTAAATCTGCCTCACTGTGAGACTGTCCTGGTTTGTTCGTTCACCATCACTTAGCCCTTATATATTGGTTAAATGGATCTGAAGGAAGACACCTTCAATGTGATACCAATCCATGACAGGACACCAAGTTCACACACACGCACTCACAGTACTGTACAGTATAATAAACAGTACACGCACGTGAGTTTGTGCAGCCAGTCCACCTACTATAGTTTATGTGTGAGAAAGACCAAGATTGCTTTTATGATCATTGGCTAATACAGTGAAACATTGGATTGCTAGCATAATTTGTTCCGGAGGCGTGCTTGTATAAATACACTCGTATTTCTCCATAAGACATAATGGAATCTTTGATGTTTCATTCCACAATCCAAATATATTAATATAACATGTAAAAAAAGTACAAATAAAACAAATTAACCTGCAGTTTACCTTTGAAAAGAATCTTGACCAAGCAGTGTTTCCATTAGTGTGTGTCTGTTTGTGTGAAGCTGAAGTAAGAGGAGAGGAGGAGGGAGGGGGTTACTGTGTAGGACAACTTTCACACACACCCACACACATGCGCATGCGCACACACATACACACACAAACTTTAACAAAAAATCTTTCTAATGAAACTTCACAATGTTATAATAAACAGTACAGGCACGCATGGATGTTGACTATACAAGTGACGCATGCGCACTGAGACTGGGCATTGGAGATGACTACCCACTGTCCTGCAGCGCGCAAGAGAACACTCAGCTCACATTGGCGTGACACTTGGCATCACGGGACACTTGGCAGACAAAGCGCATGCATACTACTCGTATGTCAAGACCACTCACGTTTATTAAGTTAAAATTGATTTTTTTTTTATTTGTTCATCTTGCAAAGCGTTCACAATGCAAGGTTCCACTGTATTTTAAAAGGTTACGTTTATGATAATAATAATAATAATAATAATAATAATAATATCTATATCTACATCTATATTTTAAAATATACAGGTAAGAGAGCAGTGAAGAGAAAAACATCACCAACACCTTCACCTCATTCGTTAAAATTCAAGAAGTACATGCTGAGTATATTCCAGGAAGTAAGACAAGAAAACAACTTAGATGACACACAAGTAAATCACACATTCACCTACTTGTGAATTACATGTCTCACAGTGATTCAATCCTGGGGTTGTTTTTTATTGTCTCTTCATGTTCTTTCCGTGTTTTTATGCGTTTCTTTAGTTTCTCTGGCTTTGATCGCGTGATCGTTCTTTGAATTAGTTTGACTGAACGATTAGCGCGTTCGTGAAAATGGGTGTAAGTGGAACATTGTGCCCTGGGATGAACTCGCATCCCATCTAGGGTGTATTCCGTTTTTATAACCAGTAATGCCTGATATAATTACTTTTTTTATTTAAAGTTATATTTAATAACTGTTCATAAAGTTTTTTGATGCAGTGCAACATAATATATAGTATTCATAAGACATAAGAAATATTTCTTATATTATGCCTGCTGTCAAGGAACCTCTTCCTCATGTGTGTTGGTCAAGGATGAATATTAATTTGATGAGATTTCCCCCAAAGCAGCTTATGATGCATAATTTAAAACCTTGTCTATGTGGCCTAAATAATTCAGAGAATTGAGTTTATACTGCCACTTCTGGGAAAAAGATTCCCAGAAAAAGAAAAAATCAGTGGTTGTGTGCAGTACCGGAAAGAGTCGAGAGCATCTGCCTGCTAAAACTCACATTCAAAACCAGTCACAAAAGTACTTTCAGCAAGAACATACTGTACATCTGATAACGTTATGTCATCTTAAACAACTCTATGCCTCCTTGGTTACCGTGTCGAAGTCACTCTGAATTGTCTCTGAACCGACTATGTTATGTTTCATGCAACGTTGCTAACGAAAGTACTAATGCAACACGCTGCAGCTGACTGATATCCAGTGCTGTGGAGTTTTGTCATAAGGGCAGAAGGTTGTTTAAAAAATCTCTGGAGTAAAATATTGTATGTAGCAGAATAAGTAGCAGTGATATTCTGTTTTATTCCAAAAACACAGACAGAAGCTTAGACAAGCTGTGTGTGAGTAATTTTTCTTGAATTAATGATTGGTTCCAGGTTCAATTCCTGTACATAAAGCTTATGGGTGGCACAGTGGCATAGTATCACCTTGCACCTCCAGAGACAAAGGTTTGATTCCCGCCTCGGGTATGTGTGCATGTTCCCCCCGTGCTTGGTGGGTTTCCTCCGGGTGCCCTGGTTTCCTCCCCAAGTCCAAAAACACGCAGATTAAGCTAATCGGCATACCAAAATTGCCCGTAGTGTGTGAATGCTCATGTGTATGTTGACCGGAGGTCCTACCACGGACGGAAAATGAGAATAAATAGGATGATAATCAACATTGGTCTCCACAGCCCCTATTTTGACTACAGAGGTTCCTAGATGGATGGACGGATAGCTTATGGGTGATTCCTTATGGGCATTATTGTAATCCCGGTAGTGAGAAACAAATCCATGACAGGTTTATAATGAAAGACTTAAAACAGTCCTTGAACTCAATAAATCAATCAATAAATGCTTAAAATACATGGTGGATTAATGCATATTCACATCATTAACATCATATAAACATCATTGCACTAAAAAAAAAACAATGCAGATGCAATAGAATGCTTACCAAAATGTTTCTTATGTATCTCATCCCATTTCCAATTTAATGTTAGGTACTTATACTTTCCAAAAAAAGTTCTGTTCTGAAATCTCAGCTAATATAACCGCAGTGTTGAACAAACACACTTTGAAAAATAATTCCATTTCTGAAAGCTTCTGAGATTTTACAGATTCATTGATAAATATACAAACTTCTTTAAGACTTCCATCGTGACGGAGATTATACTAGCTACTAAATTCAACCCAGATTGAACATTAATGCAAAAGAAGTCTATAATTATACACACCATAAACTCCACCATATCATGCCTGTCTAAAAACTAGGCTTTATACTTCCTTTCCTTTTATTTTATAACTCTCCATACCAGTCATGCATAAAAAAAAAAATGGAGAATAATGGAGAAAACCTCTTTGTTGATTTCAGGATTTGTGATGAACTTGTTTGATCTTCTCCATCACGTCTGAAAAATATCTCTATCCAAGTTAGAAACTTTCTCATCAGAAAAACATCAAGTTCAAAAATTATGTATCATCCGGCCTTTTGTTGACATTTAAAGTGAATGAGAGCGTTGCAAGTTATTTTTCATGTGTGGGTTTCTTATCTTTCCATTAGCAATTCATTACATTTTTTTTATTTTGTACTCTCATCAAATGTCTCCCAACAAATGTAAGCTAAACTCTTCCTCATACTAAAAATGCTAAGTGGCTGCTAATTCAGGAGTTTGTGATTGATATAAATATATACTTTATAAAAAATTGAAAAAAACAAACAAACAACAACAACAGCATAAAAGTTCTATGCAAAAATATATTTTTTCTGTTAAACACTACAAAAAGGTGATAGTTTGTAAAAATACACTGCCTGGCCAAAAAAAAGTTCCCATTTCAAAAGAGTCAAATTATTGGGCTACACCAAGCAAAGAAAACAACTAAGGAGATTTGAAATGGAACCTGGAAGGATCATGCTGATCCATCAACTTTGTGGAAGAAATGTTGTATAAAAAAAACATTAATGGAGTTTTTTTTTTTTTTTTTTACTTAACCACTTGGTGAAGTAAAAAAAAAAAAAAAAAACCTAAAGCTATGTTTTATAGTGAAAGTAGGATAATTTCTATACACACACAATGTGATGAGAACTCGCAGAATTAGAACTAAACAGTTGTGTGGCCGTAAGAAAACCACTTACTAGTGAGACTAATCAGACAAAATGCCTGAATTTGTTAGGGAGCATAAAGATTGGACACTGGAGCAATGGAAAATGGTTATGTAGTCTGATGAGTCCATACTGATGCATAGTTTCCACTGGACAAGCAATGTTATGTGGCAATAAAATGAAATCAGCTGACGACCTGAATGTACTGAATGACCAGGTTACTACATCTGTGGAGTTTTTCTTCCATTATGGCATAAGCATATTCCATGCCTCAAACTATAAAAGAGTGTTAAAGAAGAATATTTGTTTGTGCTGTAATTAAAGCTAAAGGTGATAGATTACAATCTTAGAGTGTTTTACTTTTTTGGGGGGCCAGGTGGTGTATTTTTGAATCTAGTCAAATAATCTGATTATTAAACCTATTTCTAGAATTGTTTTACTTTTATGTTGTTTACTTTTTAAAATTTATTTCTACTTTTTATTTGTTAAGTATAATAATTTTGCCTCTTTGGGAAAAAAACTTGAGCTTAATTTTCCCAAAAAGAAATACTTAACATTTTAGTTTTAAATACTAAAATGTGTCTAGAAATAATCTTCAAAATCTTATTTCTTATTGTTCTAGATTTAAGAAAGCTTCTCTTACTAAGATATAATTTTTTTTTAGTTTTTCATGAAGTTCATATCCTGTAAGTACAGAAAAGCCTGTGATAGTGTAGGTGGCATGAATGATCACACCAGAAATATGGTTTATTAATGTGTGACCTATTTGGGGAGGAGACTTTAAATTGCATCTTTTACCCCATGGCTTAATAAAATAAATAAATAAATGAATGAATGAATAAATAAATAAATAAAAACATGATGAGATATTTACTTGCTGCTTCGCTGTTTATCAGTATAAAGGTTTTCTTCTTATTGTTTGTTTTAATTATGAACAAGTACTCTGAAAATTATATTGATTTTTTTTTGTTTTGTTTTTTTGGAAATCGCTCTTCACTCTCTTCCACATCACCTGTACAGAGCATGGGCAATTTTCCTCCGTTGACTCAGGGATAAAACAAGGACCCTGTGACCTATTGATACACTTAGTTATTCAATTCCAACACTAATCAGAAGTCTGGTTATTCATCAACAGCTTTGTGTGAATCACCAACAGTTGTAAACCATATGGTTACTATCTCAGTAGTAGATGCAGCCAAACTGCAACAAGACTGCACCTTGTTCAGAACACTATAGTCAGATGAACAAGACACCACCTGTTTTCGCATCTGCTTTTAGAATCGATTTTTTCGTTTTTATTTTCCAGCATATTCACAGAAACCTCAACAGGGTGTGTTCGAAATAATGCTGCTGCTAATTCAACATTCTCAAGGTTGAAGTATGAAATTCATATTTAATAAACCTTTACCATTACCTGCTGCAACATTAATGATTTTGAAACACTGCTGGAGGCATATATATATTTTTTGTATAGCATATTATTATCGTTTATTATACAATTTTTATAGTTTGATGTGGAAAATTATATTGTATAACATATTTTATAACTTTTTTATACATCAGTGTTGGGCAAAATTTGTCCCTGTAGCAAGTATCTGTTAATCTGTTAACTGTTAATGAAGATTAATGAATAAATACATCAATTAATTTTTTTTTTTAGTTCACCTTTAATCCGCTTCTAGATCAAATCCAATAACATTTTTATATTGTTTTTCCTTTAAAACAGCTTAGTGGTTAGCATTATGGCCTTACACCACCAGGTCTTGGGTTCGATTTCCGCATTGGCACTGTGCACATGGAGTTTGCATGTTCTCTCCGTGCTTGATGGGTTTCCTCCCATAGCACAAAGATAAGACTAATAGGCATTTCCAGATTGCCTCTAGAGGGCCCTTTGGAGAAGGAAATCCAACAACTCACTCCAACAGACCTTGTAAAGAAAACCCAGTGGAAAACATTTAGGAAGCCCTGGCGTGCTATGGTACATGAGCTCACGAAGAGTCGGACACGCCTGAAGAACTAAACAAACGAACATTGTTTGTGTTCTTGGTTTGATCTTCTCATTCCTATTCTTATTATCATCATCATCATCATCATCATCATTACACTAACCTAGGACCTGGCACCATTAGAATAGATTGCAGCTGTCAATCAGGTTCCTTCGAAAGTTATGATGTAATTATATATGGTGTAATATTATGTTAACACACGTAACTCAGCTTCTTCTGCTATAACACAGGCTTTCGCCTGCCTATCATCTGTGGGAGACCATTAAGCCCATTAAAACTTGGTGATAGGGCTGTTGGGGGGGGGGGGGGGGGGGTTGCTTTCACACTTGAGAATCAGGTAAAGATCTGAGCACACTTTACCCCCAAAGTCTTGTACATTTAGTAGTGTCAGCCACATAGCCCATTAATTAGTACGGCAGGACAGAGAAGCGGGCTTGGCGTTGTCTCTGTTAAAATATGTTTTTTTAGAGGACTTAAAGCATATTCTTGGTCTTACTCACAAGACTTTTCTTATTTTCTCTAGATTAGCTGAAGGCAGTGTGATGTAACTGGGCAAGGAGTATTTTTGTACCTTAGAGAACACTTGTCCATTACTTGTAGTGTCGACTTAGTATTGACTGTGTCTCCCCTGGGGTATTCTACCATGTCTCAAACACAGATATTTTCAGTGCTGGGTCCAATGACGTTATTCTTCTGTCTCACTCAGTGGGGTTCGATTAAAATGAGTGATTGAACAAATTGAGGACATTCAGTGTTGGTCTTAAAAATGCTTAAAAAAAACCTCTATTAATGTTCATCCTTAACAGAGCTTCTGTTGTTCTTCAGTTTTTGCTGTGCCTCATGGTAAAGATGACCATCTTCCAAGCCATTTACTCACTCACTCACTCTATACCGCTTAATGCTGTATTCAGGGTCACGGGGAGCCTGGAGCCTATCCCAGGAGACTTAGGGCACATGGCAGAGTACACCCTGGACAGGGTGCCAATCCATCACAGGGCACAGACACACACACACTCACTCATTCACACACTAAGGGCAATTTGGGCACGCCAATTAGCCTAACCTACATGTCTTTGGACTGTGGGAGGAAACCGGAGTACCCGGAGGAAACCCACCGAGCATGGGGAGAACATGCAAACTCCATGCACACAGAGACGGGAAGCGAGCCTGACCGGGGATCGAACCTGGACCCTAGCGGTGCAAGGTGACAGTGCTAACCACTACACCACTGTGCCGCCCCAAGCTGTTTACAAACCAAAAATAATGAAACGAAAAACCTCAACTTCATTAAAAGGTGATCAGTTTTTACACAGATTCTACAGAATGATTCAACACAAGATGGTTTTGGCTTGAAAAATATAAAAGTAGCTATGCTCTGGAGCTCTACTGAGTGCTCTGCTATGCCTCATTGAACTAAAGGAAATAATTGAGCCCCTCATTTGTTCTCAACAAGGCCAGAAGAGGGCAACAGATCTCCTGTGGGCATGTTAATACCAGGAGCATCTATTCATGCATGTGGAGGGTGGTTGTCTGCCATGTTTGGGGATTGCCTTGTTTTGAAAGCAATGTACCTCATTAAGATAAAAAAAAAAATCCTCTAAAAGTGCGAAAGATTTAGACTGAGAAGTTGACAGATCTTTATGTGGAATAGTTATAAAGCTAGGTTAGTTAAGTGAAAAAGCTTGCATTCTACCACAATGTCTGATTTACAATGTATCTGTGTTTTACAAGTTACAAAACAAATGTAAAAACAGTGTTTCAAAGAATAGGTTGCATGCCAATACCTTTGAACTAACACACAGCACTGTGCAAAAGTGTTAAGCCACCCATTATTTCTTCGTATTTGGTTTCAAAAGAGCCGGACATTCTTGACTTTTTAATGTCGTACCTGACCAGTTTCAGAGGAATGTTTTTGTTGTTCAGCCACACGGTGACCTATGAATCATTCAAGCACAAAAAACATCTAAACTAAGGCATGAACCAGTGAGAAACAGACCCAGATGATGACAGATGATCAGACCAGTGATTAGTATACTGGTGATGCCGAATGATGAGTGATCGGAACAGATTAGAGAGGAAATAATAACAGCTGCTGGGGCTGTTATATAAACCACCAATTTTTTTAATGATATCATTAAACATTTTGCAGCGTGTCACAGTAAAACATTTGTAACAATTTCTTTAATGTAATGTACGGTACATTATTTAATTTAATGTAGCAAATAAGACCCTGCTGTGATACATGTGTCACAAACCTTTTAAATGTTTTTGAATGTTCCTTGTTCAGTTTTATCCTACGAAGTCCCTAAGTGACATCTAATGATCAGCCTGGTGCAGTCATGTTACAATCTGTACATTTGTGTATCCATGACATCATTTAAAAAAAAAGGGTTTCATCTAATTTAACAATTCTTATGATTTAATAATTGTACTGTATTATATATGTAACCAATTCTGACTGCAATTCTTGAACATATTGATATAAAAAACTAATTAAAAACACTTTTAACCCTAAAACTGTAATGTGATGTCTTTTAAAATGTGTTCAATGTGGTCTGATTGGTCTGTGTTGTATTCTCCATAGTTTCTTTTAAAGAAGTAATGAGTATGGGCTTTTATGAATTAGAGTGAAGAAATGATAGAAGGCTCAAGACTTCTGCCTATTAATATGTTAAAATATGGGTCCACGGACTTGCCTCTTTTATACAGGGTCAGGGTTAAAATCTTGCACCTGTGCCCTCCTAGGGGTTTGCACAGCATCTGAAGGTGTACCCTGCCTTGTGCACTGAGCCTGGGTTAGGCTTCAGGATAAGCGTATGAAAATCAATCAATCAATTAATCAATCGAACGAGTAATATCGTAATATATTATTAATTATTTTTATTTGCAAGAAGTGTATGTATTTCATTAAACACAGTACATATTTTGTCTATAAAGTGCCCTCTTCTTCATCTCACACACCTGTAAAAGCTCAGCTTCTCAGTAATAATGAAGATACTGTAGTTTATGGTTTCTTAATATAATAATTATCAATAGTTCGCAGTTTGATAGTTCGCACATTAGATATTGTTGTAACATGAGTTGAGAATTTCTGCCTTTTCACGCTTCTCTAGCAGCCTCGTGTGGAAACACACTAACACCTGAGTCAACAAGTCCTGCCCATTCTCAGGTATGGGTGACGTCATGCGAGACGGCCGTAAACGAGGAAGTCCCGCCCTATTCTTTTCTGATTGGCTTCGGTTCGTATCGTTCATCGCTCCGATTGGTTGACCGCTGTGTCCGTTGAGTTCTTAGTCCCGCCGCGCTTAACCCGTCAGGTGGAAAGAAAAATCCCAGTTTCTTGTTTGATGAGGAAAGCGCTTGTGGAGTAAATCGTACTGTGAAATCTGAGGTTATTCCCGAGCTTCACCGAACTTCTACAGACTTTTATTCAGCTGCAGAAACCGGGCAACCATGAAGAGCCTGAAGTACCGCCTGAAAAAGCACGAAGTCACCATCACAGTAAGTTGGTTTCGGATAGAGTTGCTGTGTGAGAGCTGGCTGTTCATGTTCTCTGCCTGTATTCAGTAACATGTGGACTTGTGGGAATGTTCTCCTGAACACCAGGCTTGTGGAGAGGATGAGCGCCTTTACACTGCTCATGTGTTTATTAGATCCACTTATCCATGCCATGTTGCTTTGTTTTGTCAATATGTTATACATTTCAAACTAATAACAAAAAACATACATCAAAAGCAACTGATTATTACAAAAGAATATGTTTCATAAATGTTCTTACAAGTACCTTAGTATTTGTGTTTTTTCCCACATTGTATTTACTTATATTTTATATATATATATATATATATATATATATATATATATATATATAGAGAGAGAGAGAGAGAGAGAGAGAGAATATGTTTTGTCTGTACTTTTGTCAGAACTCACTTTTTCAATATCTTTAAGTTTTATACATTGGAGGACCTGAAACTTTTTAACTAAATTCTTTTGTCCAATTTTTTTAAATATGAAAATTTGGTTCTGTCTGTCCAGCCAAATTTGTCACAGCATCACACAAAACTGGCTGGACAGAATTTAATTGAAACTCTTGCAATACTTTGATATCTGCCTGAAGTTTAACCTGCACCATAACTGAAATCAAACTGTCGAGTAAAAGCAATATTATGAACAGTTATGTGCTGGATTTAATATTCTACTTTAATATAAGCTACTTGCTCAATGTAAATAATCACCTGCACCAATAGATATTAATTAGAAAAGCTAAATTGAATGTTTTTACTTAGATGACCTAATATAGAAAAATAACATCGCTTGATGTGGTATAAGTGAATTTGAATATGCTGGACTCGTTTTAAGGCAAAACTTAATCTTTATACTTTTTCAATTTCACTGTCCAATTACAGATCATGAAATGTGTTTGCCTGATGACGAAAGAAGTACAAGTTAAACTATTTTTACAAAAATTTTACACATTTTTTTCCATCCAACAATAATCAACTTTTGGTATTACATTTCTAGTTAACGACTGAAATGTTCATGTCAAATTTCGCACATCAGGTTCAACCAGAAAGTCAAACATGTATACAAAAATGTGAAAAATGATTGATGGGAGAACTTTTTTCCCTCTTTTAGATTTCTTTAATTAATTGCATTTCACATGCTCACATTTTAAACATTTGTAATCAGCCCTTGGTGTTTTATTGTTTGTTGAATCTTTCAGTGCAAAACTTGTCATCGACATAATTTTTTTAATGAATGAATGTTTTGTTTATGTTAAACATGAAGTGTCATTGAGAAATCTGATGACAAAGACGTCAATCTAAATCAAATGACAAAATATATTAACAAATATATTTATCACAACAGTTTAAGTTGCCAGACCTGATTTTACAAGGCTGGGATTTACATCAGTTAAATACTCAGTTAAAAGAGTTACAGGACTGTGCAAAAATCTTGATCCATCGCTCATTTCTTCATATTTTCCTTTCAAAGAGTCAGACTTTCTTGTATTTTAGTTTAGTCTTGAAGAATAGCTCTCTAGGCTTCCTGGTGGACATTTTTAGTCCAGTCCCTGTACCTTAGCACTTTCAGAAGAATGGTTTTGTTAGTGCACACGGTGACCTATGAATCATTCAGGCATAAAAAAAACATCTTACTGAAGACATGAATTAGTAGGAAACAGGTGCTGATTATGATAGATGGATGGATGGATGGATGAATACCAACATAGATAGATAGATACATACATACATACACGCGCGCACACACACACACACACACCATCATGAGCCTGTAAAAAAAAAAAAAAATAAAAAATTTGATGAGACCAGTGGTTATTATACTGGTGTTGCTGAATGCTGAGTGGTTGAAACACATGAGAGGGGAAATGAGGTTGCTGCTGTGTATATTATCACAGCCCATGATTCTTTAAACCTATATTTCGATTTTCTTTTTATTATTTGTCAAAGTAAAAGTATTTTTTTCACATATCCCAGTTAGGAAGCTGAGGGGTAGAGCGCCGGGTCAACCAGGAAAAAACAACCATTTAGCAGATAGGGTTAAGGGCTCAACAGTGGCAATTTTGGCCTTTGACCTTCTGCTCAGTAACCCTGTGCCTTAACCCTTTGAGCTACCACTGCCCAATATCTGAGATAAACCCATAAAACACTTTATTATCTTGATGCATGTGGTAGAATTTCAATGGGCTGTGTGTTTTACGTGTCTCTGTTGGTTTACTCTGGGTCCTCCTTCTCCCAAAACAGTTTGATTCAGACCTAAGCTGTGAATGTGTGCATGGGGCCTCTAGAAGACTGATGTACCACATAGAACCCTGACCAAAACAGATTATTTTTTTTAAATATTCATTTAAGATAAATGAATGAATAAGATCTTGACTCATGTTTTTGTCTGTTTTTGGTGGAGGTGGGAGGACCATTGATGTTACTAATGTTGGAATAAAATCCAATCAACATTTGTCCTAAAACTGTAGAAACCTTTACATTCATTTACAGCAGATCATGAGAAGCCTGTTTGCTGTTAGTTTTCACAGGTTTTTCCAGAGATGCTGGTGTGAAATTCTTTACACAGTAGGATAATGATAATTACTTAATGTTTACGTGGGAAAACCAGTTCTTCCACTCCTGAGACTACAGTTAGGGAGTATACCATTGTGAATGACACGGAAAAGCAAGAGTAGTGTGTGTGTATGTGTATGTGTGTGTGTGAAACTCGTACAGCGCTCCTGGTTGCGCGGGTTCGCTGCTTGTGCTCCTCTTCAATTTACATGTGAAAGAAAGCTGTGGCCGATCTTTGTGTTCGGGACAGAAGGCCACTTACTGAAAAGCCTTTTGTCCAGGTTGTGCATTGAATGGGGGGTGAAAAAGCTCCCCTGAGCCACCGAGAGCCAGAGTGGCGTGTAGTGCCAGCTTTATCAGTCTTTCGCAACCTTCCGGGATTTTCCCATCTCTTATGAGTTTGGCCGATGATTTCCCACCGCCGTTGCTTCTGCCTGTTCATGCTTCACCCACTGGAATGTCATAAAAGCCATCATGTGTCCTGAATAAGAAAACGAATAATATTGTCATGGACAGTTTGATGTGATGGTGAAATTCTACTTGGAGCCCCTGCAGAGGAACAGTCGAATAAGCAGCAGGTTACACACTAGAAAAGTAAATCTGCCTGCAGGTGGTTGCCTGTGATTGGTTTGTTGCTTGTGCCAAATTATTGAGTGATTTGTTGTTGTGTGGGAAAATATAATATCCAGCTCTGCCGCATTACATCTGTATGCAAGAGCCATTTCCCAAAAGCATTGTGTTGCAAAATTTTCCTCTGCTAGAATGACACACTGCATGGGTTTAGCACATACAGTATAGTCAGTTACTTTTTATGCAGCTCTGCGTGATCTATTGAAAGTTTCAAACTACGGTCAGTTCAGTACTACGCCTTTCAGTGCTTTCTCTCTGTGTTATTTCTGTAAAATACTTTTATGCTAAGATTACAATTTATTATAGATGAGGTGAGTTTAGGCCAGGTTTTGTTGTCCACCAATGTAAAGTATTGCATGATCATTTTTAGTAGAGGTCTAATGTGCTTGCACGCGTTATTTCGCCCGCTCAAACTATTTCCCATGCTTGGTCTTTGATTGCAAGGGTTGCCAGATCACATTGAAAACCGCCCACTCCCAAAAATTGTTGCTACTATAAGTCAGCACTGCACTTTAAGTTTTAAGTAATCAGGCAACACATTACGTGACTTGTTCCGTTAATCCTCTTTCTTTTTTTTTTGTGACTGTTTTTGACATCGACTGTTGTTAAAGGGAAACATTTACCAAACAGGCTCATGACATTATATTGCACTTTAAATAATGTACAGTAATTTATTCAGTGCTCATTTGTTAAATTTATGATTGTTCGTTGTAACTTTGGACGTCTTGTATGTTGTTTTTTCATTTTAAGGTCACTGGCTAAAAGTTAGTGCTTCAAGTACTGATGGCTCATCTTATAGAAAGCGTATTCTTACGAAGTTATAATTGTTAATTGCTTTAAAGTAATGGAGATTTTATATTGATCATGTAAAAGGCCCCGAGTGAGACACGTCAATCAGATGTCCTCTTGGCACAAAGCATAGCGGAAGACTTGGGTTCTATTTATTTATTTAACATTGCAAGATAAAATCAGTTTGGCTAAAATGTCTAAAATCTGTCCTATCCTGCAGAAGACGGTTGTTTTGATGGGACAATAAGGAGGGATATGACTTGATGGCGTCTGGTTAAGCAGCATCTCAGCTTTCAGTGCCACCACATCATTACGTTTTGAACGTCCACACAACACATTTTTAAGCCTCGACTGACTTTATGCCTTCGGTCTCTTTTTAGTACAAACAAGTTGGCGTTTTATGAAATGTGGACAGTATATACACTGAATAAACATGTGACACACACACCTAAGATTTCATTCGACCTCCTTTAGCTTTGGTGGCCAGTTGATTTTTCAATTTTCATCTGTGACCAACTGAGGCAACCCCAGATCATAGGCTTGTACAATGAGCACTATGCCACTATGCATGATGGGTACATCACGTGCTTCACGAATTTTCTTTCTAATCCTGATGCACCCATTACACTGGAATACAGTCAGTCTGAACTCATCAGGTCACATGACCTTACTGAAAGTGTTTTAACTATTCTTGAGTCGGATTAAGATAAAATAGTGACAGGTTTCTAGGCTGACTGGCTCTTTCTGCTTACATCAAAGAGATGTTTGATAATAGATGAAGATGGAAGGTTTTGAGTGAGCTGTAATAAAAAAAAAAAAAAACATGTATATTTTAAAAAAATCTAAATGATTAGGTCCAGCATGTGGATTTGGACATCATCCTGTTCTGCATCTAGTTGCTGCTTTATAAAATGGGATTCAGCAGTAGTGATGTGTAATCCCTAGTCTTCATGGATTAGTGTATATTCAGCTTTGCCCACATCACAGAACAGAGAGTTAATGAGTAAACAACTGCTGCTGTATGATTGTTTTTGTTTATTGGACATGCTGTATGAATGGGGGAAAAAATCTATTGCGTAAAAATCACATTTAATTTGTGATCATGCTGGTACAATTTATGTATGTGTAATATACAGTACGTCTGTAAGGAGATGTTCATTTTTAATTAACCTGTATGGAAGGAGACTCCAGTGTCAGTGCTGAATTCAGAATTTATTCAGCCATGGGGCTACACATCTGATCTTCAGGACGGTGGCTTTTCCATATTCTTTTTTTTTTCTTTTCTACACATGACCAGAAAAAAAAAATTGCAGTGATCTAAAAGGAATACATCACTTTGGATAGTGCTGTTATGGGAAAATAATCAACTTTTGAGCTAGGTTGTGTTGCACACTTCAAGGCTTAATTATTTTCCTATAACCTTACGCCCCGAAATGTTTTATTCCTTATACACTTTCCTTAGATTGTGTTCACATGACCAACCTGAAGTGACCCAATTCTAATTCTGTATTCTATTTAATTTTTTAAAAACGTAATCATATACAGTGGAACCTTGGATTAAAAGCATAATTCGTTCCGGAACTGGGCTCGTGTTCCAAAACACTCGGATGAAAAGGTGAGAGAGTGACGCTCTGTGTCAAAATAAGAGTCACACGCGTGATACATGATACCCGACACTCATAAACTAATACTTGCTCGGTTTCCAATTAAAAATTTATTAAAAATCTTTGCTCGGTTTGCGGAACACTCGTAAACCACGTTACTCGCAATGCGAGCATTTTATATTACATTATACCACTGTATAATGTAATATAAAATGCTATCTGAACACACAAATGAGTTTTTCCGATCTGAGTCACTTTCATACATTTCATACACCGCTTTCATGGTCATAGATCAGATACATACAGGTGAAACTCGAAAAATTAGAATATCATGCAAAAGTTAATTTATTTCAGTAATGCAACTTTAAAAGGTGAAACTAATATATGAGAGACTCATTATATGCCAAGCAAGATAGTTCAAGCCGTGATTTGTCATAATTGAGATGATTATGGCGTACAGCTCATGAAAACCCCAAATCCACAATCTCAGAAAATTTTAATATTACATGCAATCAATAAAACAAGGATTGTACAATATCGGACCTCTGAAAAGTATAAGTATGCATATGTACTCAGTAATTGGTTTGGGCTCCTTTTCCTTTTGCAGCAATTACTGCCTCAATGTGGCGTGGCATGGAAGCTATCAGCACTGCTGAGGTGTTATGGAAGACCCCTCCCATGGGTATATTTATAGATTTTAAATACATTTACATATATAACATTTTTTTTTTGCTTATTTTATATTGAAATTCATTTCGTGTATTTTTTTTTTTGTCATTTCAAATAAAAAATATGTTAAAACGATGATTGAGAGATTTATTTAGGGTAAACTTTTTGACAAACTCCTGCACAATAAATGTGCCACAAAATAAACATTATATGAGAATTTGTATTAATGGCCTCGAGGGCTGTCATGTGACTAGGGCTCACTATTATTATAATGTCATATTCCATAATAATTAACCTACGAATTTATGTTCTAATATATTATTTGATGGAGATTATGTGGTGGGGGGGCATTTTAGTGCATAACACCGAGAGCAAGGGGATTTCTTAGCAGTGCTAAAACAACTAAAAGCAAGCTGTTTGTCTTTCTTTCTTCTTCTGGACCTCCAAAAATATAGCCGACTGCCTTCCGTCCTCTAAAGCTATTTCCAAAGTGTATGTTTGCTGAAATCGCATCCATTGTATGAACATGTGAAGTGTTTTGACCCAGATGACTTGAGAAAAGATGCGTCAATGTGCGCACATGTGCCATTTTAGAGGACAGACGAGCCACATCAGAGTCGTCAACCATCATGACCCGCAAATTCATTCTGACCAAAAAAAAATAAAAAATCTGAATTGCTCGAGGTGGCTTGTAAGGTGAACGCAGCCGTGTACACAGCAACATTTTTCAATCGTCCGCTTCGGAATTGGAGGAGATGGAGACGTGTCCAAACGTCCAATATCGGGTGTTTGTACAGTACATGACTCCTGGGTGATGAGGACAGTCTCACACCTGCCGTGTCCAGAGCAGAATTTCTCTGTGCCTCAGTGAGTGAGCGCTGATTCCGATTTCAACAAGCGGAGAACATGTGATGATATGATGATCTCTGAACCGTCTCCAGGCCTCGTGCATCTGTTTAAAATCGGCTCGATGGTGTAATATTTCCGCATTCCAGTGTCGGAGAGATTCGAGAGAGATATTCAGTCTGAGCAGATCTGTCACCGAGAGCAGTAAAAGCTCAAAATATATTTCACGTCATATCTCGGTGTCTCGCTTGATGATGATCGATGAGCGCCCAGTCGAGTTATGTGTTCAGTGATCAGACCATAAAGCATGATTTATGTAATGCTCGTCATACTTCTGCTTTCCTAATTGCATCGAGAAATCTTGAGCGTAAAGATAAAGAAATCACAGAGTAGATCACAGTGAAGCGTTTTTACTGAGCTGTCAAACTGCGAAACCGTGACTTCATTGCATTACGAGCTGAAGCACGAACTGTGGCTCGAGAAGAGAAACCTATATTTGCATTAGAGATCGTGGTGTCTGGCTCATCATTGGTTAAAATGAATGCCTAAATATAATGAACAGTATATTACGGCATGTATATTACATGTATAGTAATATTACCCTTGTAATTCTGGGCAATATTACTATACATGTGTCGTTACCACAAGCAAGAATTTGATGCATTTTCCAGTACAGCGAGAGAAACGAAACAAAGAATTCTTGCTTGATAATGGAAATGCAGATTCAAATCACGAGTCACTGGAAGCACACGAATCAAGCACATGAAAAGACTCGCACAATGCATGCAAGAATAAACCTTTATTGACATCCGTTATAATTACGTTTTTGTGCAATTCAGAGTCATTTCTCGCCTGTCTGAAAAAGCTACAAAAGCCGTCTGATGATGATGATGATGATGGTGAGATTCAATTGCGAAACTGCAGCGTATTCAGTCCGATGTTCTGCGCGACGTTCCGTCCACGATATAAGCAGTGACTTCTGCCTATGGATTGAAGCTAAATGCGTTATCGTGCCCTTCCCCTTGCTACATGTCCTAACTGGAGGTATTTATTTTAGTTCAGCAAGGCATGAAGGCGGCCTGAGCCCAGCTGTTTGAGCTTAAAAATGTTTTCAGAATATAAAGTAGAAGCATTGCGGGGGTCTTATGAGGCCTCAGCGGTTAGCATGGTTGCCTCACGTCCCCGGGGTTGGAGGTCTTGGATGTGGATTTCACTTTGCTCTTTGTGTTGCTGCGCAATTTCTAAATCTTTTGGATATTAGCCTTTGGATATGTTCCTGTTGGTCATTAATCAGCTTAACTGCTGTTTTCCTCTATTAGTCTTTTGGCCTTTTTTCCCACTTCTTAAGGATGTGGACGGTTATAATAAATCTGTCCTTGAGTGACGCTGACTGACCGTTTGCACACCTCTCTATTATTGAAAAGATGAAATTTTTAATATTGGCACATTGACATTTCTTGGCACTGGACAAGAAAAGATTCATCTCGGCATTGTTTTTCAGACAAAACACTTTGCAAAGTCTTGTTTCTACAAGACTTGGAATTTAATTACTTCAATTACTTTTTGTTTCCGTAACGAGTGCTCAATTATTGTAAGTGCTTGCGTCCATCGCTAACAATCCGTGATGATGGAATGTAAAATAGCTGGCGGATGATTGGAGGGTGTGCAGTTATCCAGTTGAGATATATTATAAAGTTCTATAATGATATCAAGAGCTTTTGAACCAGGAAATTGAGTAGCCTTGTAGACTAGAAAACTGTGTGAACGGTCTATTACTGATTTTCTCAAAAGTTGCATTGAATGAAAAAGCTTCTCTCTCTCTATCTGGCTGAGTGCGTGCGTGCGTGCGTGCGTGCGTGCGTGTGTGTGTGACTCTGTAAAGCCTGGCGATGAGTACTGAGGCCCCGGAGTGCTGGAAAACTACTAATGTGGACAGAAGGTTATCCTAGCTTGAGTAAGTGCTTTGAGATAATGCGCAGTGGGAGTGTGCTGGAGGAAAATTCCTTCTCATGACTAAAGAGCTGGAGCTGGAACGGGAACGTATCACTCATACACATGCTGTGCTCTTGTGTATAAGAAGGATTTCTAGCTTCGTTTGTTTTTGTTTGTTTGTTCAGGAAATGTGATCCTAATAATAAATAGGTTAAGTAGTCCATTTGTTAGTTTAACTTAAATGTTAAGGAGGTTTTCACATTGTTTTTGCTCTCCGTTCTCTGGTACACTTGCGTAATTACATTCTCCGATACACCAGGTGGCAGTATGCACCAACTTGATTTACAAACCTTCATTAAATAAAAAAGAAGCACAAACGAAGAAGTTGACTGTCGCGCTACGCCTAATGTTATGCATATTTTGGAAAAAATTGTCCCGAGCAACACTTGATCAGCTATATGTATGTTAGAGGATGAGACTGCTATGTGCACATGGAGATTTTGGAGGAGACTGTTGTGGTGATTTACTTCCCTTGTCACGTACGATTGATTCGATTCGTGCCCGAGAACACCTCTTCAAGAAAACTCGTGGTCGGTTCCAGAGCCTGGAAGGATTGTGTTCTCATTGATCAAAATGAACCAGACTTCAGGGTCATGTGTACTCGGAAACTAATCTGAACATGTCCTAAGAGTGCCAGCGCTAGAATGATCTGAAACTGGTTCTACTAGGAGCTATAATGTTTACTTTATCATGCCTAATTTACGAGATGACATTTACATTTGATTAGCTTGGTGACTTCTTTCTGACATAAAATGAAACCATGTTTGTAGATTACATATTTGAATGTGGTGGCTCAGTGGTCGGCACTGCCGCCTCGCACCTCCAGGGTTCATTCAGTTTGCATGTTTGGTGGGTTTCCTCCCACAGTCTCAAGACATGTGCAGTAGGCTTATGGGTGGTACTCAAATGACCCTTTGTTATGACTGGGTGTGTGTGATTGTGCCCTGCAGGGTGTATGATGCACTATCCTGGGATAGGCTCAAAGCCCCCCCCTGTGATGATACACGGGATAAGTGGTATAGACAATAGATGAATGAATGCTTTTTATCCAACCAAAGGTGTGTTCAGGTAAAACTGGGACTTTTGATCTACTTGAATTTCTCTATATAACCCCCTGCTGCACTAATTCACTAGTGCTTGGGTACCATCAAGGTACAAAGTTTTATCGCACTGCCTGTTTCACGTCTGAGACGCCTGGCCTCCCAGGAAGTGCTTTAGCAACCCAGACATGTAGAATGTCCTGGAGCGAGGTCAGGACTGTACGGGGGATGTGGCAATAACTCCAACACAGATGCGTCTCTTCTACTAGGATTGTCTTTTGATGTGCTGTGGGGGTTTTTCTGATAATTCAGGCACAAGATCGTCAGTGAGGTCAGACATTGTTGTGGAGTGATTAAAACCCCTCTGTTGAGTCTTTAAGGGGTGAAGTTAATGGTATTTTGCTTGGAGTCTGTCTTCATGCACAACAGAGATAATGATGCAGTCTGAGCACTTGCCTGTGGGAGTGCCGTGTGATTTCAGAGACGGCACTGACTAGCACGTCTGAAGGATGTACTCTTAAGCAGCTCGAAAGACTGCAATTTTCAAAAACACAAAGCGGAGGGCTGTAAAATATGATGATGATGATGGGGAGGGGGGGGGGGGGCAAATAACACTGATTAGAATTGTTGGATGAAATTTGCTAATGTTTAAGAGAGAAGGACACCTGTGATGGCTGCACCTGGTGTCCTTTTCATTGAATGTCGCTCGTGTCCAAATGGATGCTGACGCACTTGTGCTGTGGTAGACAATTGCTTCTTAAATGGAACGTGTTTTCAGATTTCGTCTGAGAGCGCTTAGATGCATTTAATTAGAATTTAAGAAGACAATTAGTCTTTCGTGTTGAAACGTCTTTTTAAAAGTTTGGATAGACGAACCATTTTTCCAGATCTACACCAGGACGGAGGAATGCTATGATCTGCTCACCAGATGTTCCACTCTCCTAATAGGCCTGCAGCTTTATCTCTTTCCCGACATACCTCAGTTTCACTCCCTCACTCCTTCTCCTCTGTCCCGAGAACCCGATCCCTGCATTCCTCCATCCCTTTCTCACTCCGTCCCGCCTTTCTTTGTTCCTCCTCCCTCAGGGCCAGCCCGAGGACAAAGCATCAGCTCCGTCTGCACCTCGTGTATCAGCTCATCTTACACAGACTTACACAGGCATGCACTCAAAAGTCTCTCGGGCCGAGAGAAAGGTCACGTCCAGCTCCGTGCGTGAAAATGATTTAGGACTGTGTGATCTAGTGCTTTATGTGGAAAGTAAAACGACGTGACGTATCGCGGGCAGTTCCTGACATGTGCAGGGATAAGTAGACGATGTTACTTTAAATAGGCATCTTTAAAGGTTCGTGTCCCTTTAGACACCGAAAAATATCTTAATTATTCACACGCTGAGACACGCTGTGTTCTGAGACACATTATGATGACTAACTTTAACATTAAGCCATTCACTCCGGAGTTTTTTTTTTTTTTTTTTGGTGCTTTCTTAACCAATTTTCTTGCACACATTTTGAAGGCATGTCCTTGCAACAATGAAGCTCCTGTTTTCCGTTTTTTAAAGCCAGTCTCGCGTGCTTGCCCACACACGTCCTGATGCGTGCGCACACACGCAGACCCACACACACACGCACCTTCATATGACCATGACTCATAGTTCCATCACTTCAGTAGCTCGGTCTCTTTCAGTTTGTGGTCTGCATGTTTCGTTACACTGTATGCATCAGTCATCATGGATCATTCAAGTGGTTTAAAATAAAAAAAAAATAAATAAAATTTTTTTACACCCTACCTGGCCAAAAAACAAAAAAAAAAACTAAATCGTGCCATTCGTCCGCCTTTATCTTTAATTGCTGAACACAATGTACTGGTGAATTCATGTGTGGAAATGATTGGACATGCTCCCAGAACCATTTAAATCATGGAATACGGCCGTGCAATCAGGGAAGGAAAACTCTGTGAAATTCATCTTGCCAATTTCATGCTATTCAAGGCACAGAAATGCTGTCTCATGCTTAGTTAGTTTTGCCCCTAGTGGTCGAAAATGGGAACTACACGAAACCCTTATAGAGCACGTACGTAGCAGATGATCATGTTTACACGGAATAAAGTTTTACAAACCAAGACATAATGTAAATTTGTGAACGTTTTGATGGGCAGAGAGTGAGAAAAAAGTAATTTGCCGTGTTCTCCCTGCGAGGGGACGGTGTTCAGCCATCACAAATAAAATCACTCAGATCAAAGTGTAACATTGTTCGTCACTTTACTGCAAAATTGCCCGTCATTCACCTTGTTTGAACGTAAAATAACATGGAGCTTATAGTTAGTGAGACCTGGCATTAATTTCATGCAAGACGTATTAAAAATGGGGAAATGATTTGTTATGAATCATGAATGGACACACAAATGACTTGCGAATAGTTTATTATTTTTATAGAATACAGTGAACCCCCGAGAAGTTGCCGTCAATTGTTCTCAGAAACTCCCGCAATTTTGTGGAAATCGCAAATATACTCTGCAATTTGTATTATAATTTTTTTTTCATGGCAATATATAATTTTTCATGCGTTTTAACGCTAAACTATTAAGAACAATATAATTTACTAATTTTGTAACAAATATTAACGTAAATTCAGCTAAATTCCCATATAATAATAATTCTGTATAGAGAACTTAAAGCAACCGTAAAGAAATCGCTGCTTGGGGTGGTGAATTGTTCATGTATTTACACTGCAGTACTTATACCAAAGAAATCGTCAGTGCGTACCAAGGGAAATGCGCTTGCATGAGTTACAGTACATATAGGGCTAACATGGGTGTTTTACATTCTAGAACTGCGGGAGACACAGCAGTACAGTACAGTACAGAATACAGTGTGCTCAGATTGTTTACATTTTACAATCTTTTTATTATTATTATTTTTTTACGGGTTTTTTATTTAGCTGAATCTGAAATGAAATTTAAGGGTTAAATAACAGCGTGTGAATAACAACTATGATCTATTCTAAATATGTAGAATAGATAATATATTAGAGTAATATTAGAGTAATATATAGATAAATGTTGTGAGAGTATTGTATCCCTTCCATACTATTTATTGTTATAAAGCACAATGTAGAATTAATTAAGATGCAGATTAATAGGTTAATTAAATATTGATGTGAGAAGCCATCTTGTAACTTAATCAAATTACGTTTATTCACAAGCTACATATCTTTCAATATATATATTTTTTTGTAATGCATCATTCCAATTTTTATAAATTTCTTAAAATAGTTTTAAAAGTGTGAACTTTGCACAGTAATAGCAACAGGTTTCCCTGGTAACACAAGCACCTCAGACGGATACCTGCTGTGGAAATCTCACACTACTGAAATACATTTCTGTTGCATGACACAGGAGCCAGAAATCTAGTTTTCTGATCGATTGGAGCAAGATTCTCGACTGGGATTGAGTGTGGATCAGTGAAATTAGCCTTTATGTTGTGCTAAAACGTATTAATATACAGAGATAAATAAATAAATGATTTAGCCAGGGATTTAGTGCATTGTTGGAACACGAAGGGCATTGTGAGACTCCTGTGTATGAGAATATTGTTTATCATCCTGAAATATAAAATGTCACTTATAGAATGGTTTTATGGTTAAATTGAAAGATTTATTCGTTAGAGTAATAGGAACATATTTTAACTTAAATTTCGCAATTTAACCTTGTGGTAACTTTTTAAGATACTGGCTTTTTGTTATGTATTTTGAATTTCAGTGCATTTACCCACTTCAAATAAATAAACAAAAAAATATTATGATAAGTGTAACGATAATCACGTTCGAGATATAAACACTACAAGGATGTTCTTGACCATCTCTGGAACAACACCTTTAAATAAAAATACACTGGAATGGAAAATGCTGTAGCAAAAAAACCATAACCATCCTAGTCGGTGCAACTGCAGTCGAATCTCCTTAGGTGCGAGCAGCGCCGTGAAATGGCGGTTAAGCTAATCTCATGCTAATGCTAATCTCTGAAAAAATAAAAATTGAAGCATGGAGATTCACACACGAGCATTTAGACAAACCCAAACACTTTTTTGAACTAAAAGATGGAACAAGATATCGAATACAATCAATTATTATGACTATTTTTTGTTTATATTTGTTTGCATTTGAGGTGGTAAAACGTTGCTGTTCCTCTATAATCCTGCAGGTGGCATGATCTAAACTATTCACACAGGACAGTTTGTTTAGAATCGTAACAAAAAATCTGAAACAAACAAACCACTAAATATATTTAATCACAATGTTTGTTTATAGAATAATTTTCCTAGAATCATACTCACACAGTCCCAATGCAAGTCAAATCAGCACCTGGGTGTCGTGAATGACATCGTATCAGATGATCCCTGGCGAATCCTGTGACTGTGGGACGTGCCCAAGGGGAACGCCAGCTAATTACAAAACTGAAACATTCAATAAAGATGGATGTTTCAACAAAACCACAGTGAATAAACTAAATGATTCAAAAGTGAATAAACTGAATTTATTTAAAACTTGGGGTTAGAGGTAGCTCAGTCGTTAAGGCATTGGACTAGGTTCCAGGTTCATATCCCACGACCACAAAGTTGTCCCTGTTGGGCCCTTGAGCAAGGCTCTTAACCTTCAGCTGCTCAGATGTGTAATGAGGTAAAAATCTAAGTCGCTCTGGATAAGGGCATCTGCCAAATGCCTAAATGTAAATTCAACCCAAGACCGCAAGGTTTTTGAAATTAAAGGCATTTGGCCAAGACGAACTGGTTAGAAATAAACCACAATCTTTGTTTATTGTTATAAATGCATGATTTTCTTGTTCATATTTGCTGACGTATAACACACATGAGACAAAGACATTCTGTCTGAGTCTTTGTGTAAATTCGGAGTTACTACTGTATATATATATGTGTGTGTGTGTGTGTGTGTGTGGGAAGTTTGTGGTGAGGGGGCTGCATGTGAGTCTATTGTGCTTCAGTGGTCAGGGATTAGTGACTGTGGGGGGTGGGGGGGGGGTTATCTCAAAGCTGATTGTGACCGAGTTAACATCTGACCTCCTAAATAGTTTTCATTGCACCATTAGTTCTTTGCACAGATGCACAGTTTAATGGCATGCCTACAAATACAGGTTCTTTATCATTAATAATAAAGAACAAAGATTTTTTTAAGTGTAAAGATTGATGGCAATGAAACCTGATGCCATCTGCACATTTCATTTAGTTCTTTTCCCCTTCTGATTTTTATTTATTTATTTATTTTTGGTCCAATGCGAATAAAATCATCTTAAAATGACTTGTGAAGCAAAATTACTTTTTAATAAATACTCTAATAAATATTGAAACAAAATATTTTTTTATGATGGTGGTTGGCGTTAATGCTGCCCTCTAGAGGAAAGTAAAGGTACAACAATGCTTCTAAAAGCAAGAAATTTTAGCCAAGAAGACGGAGTGAATGTGTAAAAAGGGAGTAAATAACAGCTGAATAAATAAACAGGGAATCTTCTGACAAGTCTGAACAGGGTTGTGCTTGTCGTTATCATCATGACTAATCGTGAAAATATCACAACACTACAATATGACCAGGGTGTGAGTGAACGTGTGTTTTATCATGTCTGACTTTGTCTGAGTGTGTCATCTAGGGCCGTATCTTACATCTAGTGTTATCTGCTGTAGTTTAACATGCATTGTCTAAATTATTACTTATTACTTGAGAATCTAGTGCAAGCAGTAGATGAGGTGCAATTACAAGGTATAGAGATCAGAATAATAAAAAAACGTAGATGTACACATCACACTGAAAGCACATTATCGCTTCTGTTCCAAAATAAATGTATTAATGCATGTTTAAGCGTAGGATTAAGCAACACACAAAATATGGCTACCTAGAGGACATTCTAATGATTTACATAAACTTTATTCTTAAACTGATAATTCAGTTTGATTTATATAAGTTGTGTAAGAGTTGTACCTTCATACTGATCAGTCGCTATCAAACGATTGCTGAAAATGAACAAAAAACGAGAGAACTTTTCCTGAAGAAAATTTTGAGAAATTCGTTATGTTGAATATTACATCTAATAGGCAGCATGGTGGCTTAGTGGTCTCGCACCTCCAGGGTCAGGTGTTCGAATCCCGCCTCGGGTCTGTGTGCAAGTTCTCCCGGTGATTGGTGGGTTTCCTCCAAGTACTCCGGTTTCCTCCAATAGTCCAAAAACACGCAGATTAGGTTAAATGGCATTTCCAAATTGTTTGTTGCGTGCATAATTGATTCACGTTGAGTGGCTGTGCTGAGTGATGCGTATAGCCACGCCCACCTGGAAGTTAAAGCACAGAATGAGTTAAAAAGTATTAAAAAACGCTAGATGCAGTGACGTAATGTTGAACATACCTGCTCATATTGTCCTTTCTACTCAACGCTTTGATTTCTTTTATGCCGCAGGTTTAACTTGTGACGCTGTGACAGACGTACAGACATTTTTATGAAACGTAAAGATATTATTGAAGGAGGGCGTTCTGATCAATCTACAGACAAAACCTTTTATTTATAAGGACATGCATGTTTTAAAATATCAGTCTGTCCATTTTTCCATCCAGTGTTATGCGGAGGCAAAATTCATGTTTGTTTAAAGCACTGAATAGTTTAACCGAGGATACGCGAGTGTGGCGCTTTACTCATGATGTTGCAACGTTAGCCTTGAAGTGCGATCATCATTTTCAGCACGTTGCCTGTCCTTTATCGTCTTGAAGTACACCTCAGTTTGCTCGTTTCTTTAGCTTCTTCACTCTGGTGTTAAGTACTCATTAGAGCATGTGGTTAATAAGCTTCTGCCTCCGAGCGGAGCTCCCTGGCTCGTGGGAAGCGGTGACCTTGGTCATGTAAATATTGTTTTATCAGCAGCACATTCCTGCGTTTCTGTGGGCGCGTTCACAATCCAGTGGTTACAATCTTTTCACTTTTATTATTTTCAGTTTGGTTCTAAAACCTGACTGATTTTTGTTACTTTAATCTGCTTATGGCCTCTTGTTTATTGCAATAATGTAGAATGAAAATGGTGTTCCCCTTTTTCATCACCCCTTTTTTCATATATTTCTTCAGTCCATTCAAACCAGTCTGTTATTTCTTTCATCTCTATTATTTTCTCTTACTTTACCACTTTTTTTTTTTTTTGTCACTTTGCTTCTCCTGCGTATTTCCCCGGCATTGCCTGTAACGCAACTCTTTGCCTCTATGTCCGCCCTGACATTACCAAGTCCTCATTCCTTTTGTCCGTGTCCTGCAGCAGCTCTTATCCATCTCTCACTTCTCGCTCCTGCCCCACACAGGAAACGCGTCTGAGTGATTTCTCTTGTTCTCCTGCTTTTCAGCCTCATGCCCGAGTAAGCAGGCTGTGGAGCATGTGAGGTCACCCGGAAACATCCACGGCATCCAAAATATTCGCATCCATAGCCAGAGTGAAAGGTTTCCTCTGCTAATCTAATCGTCAGGATCTGATCACTCACAAGACAGATGTTTAGAATTTACAAACCAATAAACAATAACGCATCATGGGTTTTGGTGTAAATTGTATTTGTGGAAATCTATACATATAATAAAACTGTAAAGTTGGCGTGTCTGTACATTTGAAGATGTTTGCGAAATGTTTTTTGGGGGCATGTAAGATGAGTAATAGAACACATCAAGAGGGATTTTGGAACTTGTCTGTCAGTCTGTTTGTTTGTGCATGCATCACATTAGACAAATAAGAACAAATTTAAATATGGTTTTCACAGTTGTATTTGGCCAAGCTTTACGTTACATATAGGCTTTGTTTCATCGCGATCGGCCCACGGGAAGAGCAGCTATGGTACTTAGAAATTTTAAATGGAAAACACCCTTGTATCATTTTAAAAAAAATGATAAAAATGGCCTTGACAATATCATTAGTTCATCTCAAAATTCAACAGATGGCGCTGTACATTTTTCTAAAAAATTTATTTCACACAATTTCGCACCTTCATTTCACGGTAACGCGTAAAACTTTTAGGTCATTCTAAAGTTCAACAGATGGCGTTGGACATTTTATTTATTCATTTATTTATTTTTTCCTTTAAACGCGCTTATGAGTGTGCAATTAAACTTAACACTAAGCCGTGGGAACATCTAGTACTGTATAAAAGCAACATCACACTTAAGGTCATGCTGTTGTACCAAATATCAGCACAGCTGTGATATCTTCAGCCATGATGATATTCAGCAGAACAGCACTCCTTGCTGCTATTCTCATGTGATATTGCTTAACTGTAGTTATAGTACTTGGATGTGGCATTACATGAACTGAGAGAGAGTTTAACTTGGGAAGTGCTTATTAGTGACATCTGCTTATTAGGGCTTATTAGTAAAGAGTATCGTTATAGGTTTCATCTGGGTTCTCTGGTTTCTTCTCACCTTCAAAAAGTGTCAGCAGGTCCATTAGTGATGCTAAATTGCCACTAGGTGTGAATGAGTGTGTGAATGAGTCTGCATGTGTGTGCATGTTGTCCCTGATGCCCCCATGAGGCCCTGATGTTCCATCCAGCATGTCTTCACACCTCACTGCCGGAGTTCCTAAAATAGGATCCAGGTCCCCTACAAGGCTGAGCTAGGTAATGTCCATGAATATAAAGCTATGAATAAGTGAAGTAGTGGGTTTTTGGCAGAGGGACCTGCTTTTGTGGCGTTCCTGGTATTTAACCCTGGTCTGTTGGTGGTCGGTGAAAAATCCAGGATCTGTGACTCCAGAGGCGACTGAGGAAGTTGATACATCTCAATATAACCCGGCTGGCGGAAATGGGGGAAATGGCAGGGAATACACTGGCCCCGGGGTCGAAGGTCAGACAGTTCTGTTGCTATAGGACAGCTGTCTCATCTCTGCAAGTGTACATGCTTTCCAAAAAAACAGGAGGTGGTCGGTGATCTCGGTTTCTCCCAATGGACGTAGTTCTTCACTAATGGATATTTGAGTCTTTTTTGGGAAGCCAGACTTTTAGTGAACCAGACAGAAAGTGTCCAGGGAGGCTATAACTGGACACTGGCTGCCCTAGTTTTTTTTTTTTTTTTTTTTTAGTACTGGATGAAGCCACAGGTACCAAAAATCATCGATTTAATCATTCTTGATTGTTCTGGTCACTTAGGGTTTCATAATATGTGAAGGTATTCTAGAGTACTGTATCTTGTTCTTCATATTAGTAGTTCATAACCCATTATAATTCCGTCATCTATCCAATGATGGAAACTTAAGCACTTTTGTAAGTTGCTCTGGATAAGAGCTCTGCCAAATGCTTAAACGGTGACGTAAATTTTCAAGTTTAGGAGTGTGTATGAGAGAGAGAGCGAAAGAAAGCTGCAACAATCAATAGTGTGCTGAACTCGGGCTGCCATTGAGCTCTTATGATTACATAATGGTAGCAACTTGCATGCCTCTTATGCATGGTAAGTTTATTCATGTTGCCATGGTAGCAGTTTGCCGATCACAGAGCTCGGTCATTGGAGGCGGCAGATCGCCCGTAGCTGTCTCTTTACAGCTAGTTTACATACCGACACGGGCCTCCCACCGCTACTCTCGGCCTTTCCTCGGCATACCACCGGGCAGGCGTCTGGGTGCACACTTGCCTAAGATCATCAGCAAACCTGACCTAAGTGTGGGGGTGAGATTGTCAGAGAGGGGGTCTAATTAAAGCATCTATTTAGCCAACAGCATAACGACAGGCTGTATAGATATCTGTCTATAGTCCCAGTGTAACCTGGAATTAGCTCTCAATTACTGTGGTAGAGTCTCTAATCACGGGTTAGGCCTCGGTCACTGCTGCGTAATCAGGAGCTGTGTATTAATGAATAACCCATAATTGTTATCCAGCAACTGTTGACACCACAGACGGATTAGTATCAATCAATTAGCGAGGGCTAGAATGCGCACGTTTGTTTTATCGACATGTTAATTAGAGGTTGGCGGATTTATTTAGCATTTCTACATTTATCTGTTCTGTGTCTTCATTCTAGGCAATTTATGAGGCTGAAGCCGTCTCGGCGATGAGCACCCTGAGCAACCGTGCTTTCCACACCACTAGCTGGTGCTCCTGAATTGGGCCTCTAGTTCAGTTTAAGTTTTACTTGTTTATTTGAACTTTTTTTACTTTACAAAGCTTCCAAAATATGTTTTATTTATAAATTTTTTTGAAGAAATGCTACTGTGAGATCCTTGCACTTTTTTATTTTAAGATAATGTTAATATGGTGACGTAGAGTTTAGCATTGTTGCCTTGTACCTCCAGGCTCCGGGTTTGAGTCCCACCTCGATGTTCTCCCTGTGCTTTGTGGGTTTCCTCCGGGTACTCCGGTTTCATTCCACAGCCAAAAAACATGCAATTATCATTCCCAAATTGCCCGTAGTGTGTGATGCCCTGCGATGGATGGGCACCCTGTCCAGGATGAACCGTGCCTTTCGCCCTGCTATAGGCTCCAAATACAAAATAGAATAAAAATTGCAATATATGACTTGCACAGGATGTACAGAATGTACAAAATGGAATTTTAAACTGTAAGGTATAAAACTGAAGAATAAACAGATGGCGCGTGGGTATTACAGCAGCAGGATGATTGAAACATGAACCATGAAATGAAATAATGTGCGTGTCAGTAGCAGCGTGATCGTCCATGTTCCAAAGTGCAAGTTTGTCCTGATTTTCTGCGTAATTGAGCAGGGTGCAAACAAGAACAAGCAACATGATGAGCAGTGTGCAACATAGCGAGTGATGTCCCACATCATGAGTCTGATGTGCAAGAAGGAATATAGTGTGTGTGTGTGTGTGTGTGTGTGTGTGTGTTGTGTGAAAGAAACGAAAGGAAGTGAATATGAATATTAATAGAATGTGTTTTGTGAAAATCTAATCTGACGAAAAAGCAGTTATCGTGTCCTTAAGAGAGTGCAGGAAGACTGACTAATCCGTTTTCCACAGCATCACCTTTTAATACTTTGCAGCACTTCATTAGAGCCAGAACAAATAACCGAGAAGTGCCAGACCCTCCTGAGGGCGCATACGGGGCGGGGCACGTACGGTCTGGTGTATGAGTGAGTTAAATTAAGTTGCACTGAGTTAAGATGTTGTATGCTATAGAGAAAAGCGGTGATATAATTTTTTTTTTTTTTGCACAAGCAACGATTATATAGTGTAGAGGTTTGTATAATACAACGGAGACGCTTATTGGAACATAAGTTTTATGTTCGGATATTTACAGTAAAAAGAAATTGATCTTGTAAAAGAAATAAATACCCAAAGAACTTTTAAAATGTATTTATTTTAAATGTGTGCAGGAGAAGAGAGTCAGAACAGCCATGTCATGGAAAAGTTTTTGTATCATTATAATGTACACATGTGCTTTATTTATTTTTTTTATAATGTTCACGTCTCTCACTCACTCACTCGCTCATCGTCTATACCACTTCATCCTGTATTCAGGGTCGTGGGGGGCCTGATTTAGGGCACAAGGCGGGGTACACCCTGGACAGGGTGCCAATCCATCACAGGGCACAAACACATCCACACTCGCTCACTTATTCACACACTATGGGCAATTTGGGAAAGTCAATTAGCCTAAACTGCAGGTCTTTGGACTGTTGGAGGAAACCCACCAAGCATGGGGAGAACATGCAAACTCCATGCACACGGAGACTGGAATCGAACCCGGACCCCGGAGGTGCAGGGTGACGGTGCTAACTAAATGTCTGTACTTTTTAATTTTATATACATTTATTTAATATTATTCTAATACTATCCAAAATCACTATTTTCTTGTGACTTATTTCTTTCTAAGCTTTGGCAATACAAATGTAAATATTTCAACCCAATACATCACCTTTTGAATCTTGAATCTCGAAAGGTTTTTGATCTTAAAAGGTTTTGTTTATTTTTTTTATTATTTTTTTTATGTACCCAAATAAGGCTGGCTTCTGTGGCCAGATTTATGTATTTCTGTTTTGATGGTGAAATCCTTCCAGTCTGTTTTATACAGTACGAGGGTGAGTCAAAAATTATTCACACTCTGGCAGTAGAATAGATTTTAAATTAAGTTTGTCACAAATTATGTATTTGCATTTTCTCAATCTTCTTGCTTTTCAATTCACTTTGTCCATCTGTAAACAAGCTTTCCCCTTATTAAAAATGTTTTAGGCTGAACTGCACTGTTGTCAGCAGTGAATCTTTGTTCTCATAGTTCTGCTTTCAAGGGACCAAATTATGCTTCAGCTCCTCAGTAAGCATCTCACTGTAATGAGCACTGTTGACTATTGAACCTTTTTCCTAATAATGTTCCATAACTCGCCCTTGAGAATCCCCGAAAACTGATTGATTGCGTTTATGAATTTTCCATCTGATTGTTGACCTTTGAACTTTCTCTCGGTTGACGATTGAGGATCTTTACAGAAACTCTCAGGCTCGTAGTGATGAATCCATGTCTCGTCACCAGTAATGATTCTCTTTGAAATTGCAAGATGTTTTCCTCTCTTCCTCGTACATATATACATGAACCTTTCCCACTTCTGGCTTGTATTTATTTGTTTATGAAAGCTTTAACATAAAAACCCTGAAATCGATTACTTGAGACATGATGAGATGACCACGAAACCACCAAATCTTATTATTTTTTTTTTAATACACATCTACTTTTGAAAATTTTGCACATTGTTGTTTTTTGTGCTTAGTTTGTTCTACCTTCTGGCTGATGAGAATAAGGTAATAAAACGGCGGTGCTCATATTCTCATTGTGGTGCGAGTAGACCGATTCCCTCCTGTTGTTTTTTTTTTTTTTGTGAGCCGTGAATTATCTCCTGTTAGAAGGGAAAGCATGAGATGAGTAATCAGGAGCAACAAACACCACTGTGTATATAAAAACAAGGCGACTGAGCTCCTGTTCGAACCCGTCCTATAACCGCTGGTGATGTTTGCATGCGTCAGTGAGACTGTAATCCCTTGCAGAGAAAAGATCTCGGACCATATCTTAATCTCGATGTGTGATTTCTGCCTGTCATTGTGTACCCTCAAGGCAAGTGGACTTTGTACCAGAAGAAACAACTGATGGTTTTGTGTTATCTGCACTTGTCTTGATTGTTCTCAGATACGCTTGTGCAGGACATGTCGAGAGTAGTAAAAGGAAAGGGAAAGTACTTTTGGTTTGGAAAGGTCTTGAAACGAAGTATAGGACATAGAAGCATTTGGACTGCCTAGCAGCCCGGGACTGACTTGGACACATTTAAGTTAAGAAACAATAAATTGAGGTAAAGTGAGGTTAAATGTCGGTGGCACGGTTGCTTAGTGGGTAGCACTGTCGCTTTGTACCTCCAGGGTTCAGGTTTGAGTCCCGTCTCTGTGTGCATGGAGCTTGCATGTTCTCCCCGTGCTTGGTGGGTTTCCTCCAGGTACTCCGGTTTCCTCCCACAGAGTGATTTATATGAAATTTGTTAATATTTTTGGGTGGCCAGAACAGATTATCTACATTTAACACTATTTCCTATAGGACAATGCGTTTCACAATACGAAATTTCACCTTCAGTGCAATGAGGAACTCCTCTAGATTAAAAACAGATGGTAAATGTTGAGAGAAATATTTTAACACAGTCGATCAGAGTGTTGACGTCTAATCCTGATCACTGTGGTTAGTCATCACCCTGCAACAACCCTACCGACCTCACTACCATTTCAGTTTCAGTCAGGTTACGCAGGTAGCAACTAATCTTTCATCGCCTTCAAAGCCTTTCTTCCCGTATGAAAGTATGCACAGCTCGTGAAAACTCGGTCTGTGCCCGAAGCGGACCCTCTAGCTGTTTTTCGCCTGCGGAAACCTGCTAACTCTGATTTAGAAATCGGTCAGATGTACAGGTCATTTAGGCTGCGTTTACATCACAAGCCACCTTGTTCAATTCACAACTTTCATAATTCCAAGTGACTTTCATCTGACTGTCATGTAGATATCATCTATTCTTTAAAACGGCATATATGCGAATGTTGATGTGTCTTTGCTCGCGTCATCATGTTTTGTCTTTCATTCATTCATCTTTTATATACTGTTTATGGTCGCAGAGGCCTGGAGCCTATTTCTGAAGGTCTTGGGCACGATGCACGGTACCGATCCACAGACGCATGCACACACACGTGCTACAGGTAATTTGGTAACGGCACATTATCCATTTAAGTCTTTGGACTGTGGGCGGAAATCGGAGAGCCCGGAGGAAACCCATTCAAACACGGGGAGAACATGCAAACTCCATGCACACAGACCCCTGAGGTGGGAATCAAACCCTCAACCCTGGAGGTGCGAGGCCACTATATCACTGGTCATTTTGTCATTTCCTTTGAAATTATCCTGAATATTGCTCTATTTCGATTTCTCTCCAGTTTCCTTAGACCGTCTTATTGCCCCAAATATCCTACTACTACATCACAGATGTCACATTGTCTCTACTTTCTGTTTTGCTGAAATGAGATCCCTGCGCTGCCGGCGCTGACTGATGAAGTCAGCATCCTACGCATTCGCAGAGGCAAAAAGTCAAGGAATGAATTACGATCTGATCTCATTCAACTTGCATGACCCTATATCGGTTTTGAGATCTAGGACTACATATGAAATCTGACTTGGATCTGATCTGAAAATACATCCTATTTAGTGCATGCAGACAGATCGATCTCACATTAGGGTAAATAACTGCATTTGAGTCACTTGATGTTAATGTAAATACTTTTCTGATGAGCTACAATAATTCCACGTTTACTGGCAATGAGACTCTTTTGTGTCAGGACCAACTGCATCACTTTGCTTCCTGGTTAGTGTTGCATTACAACAGTGTTTTTCAACCACTGTGCCGCGGTACACTAGTGTGAGATCGTCAGGTGTGCCGTGGGAAATTATTCAATTTCACCTAATTGGTCTAAAACATGAAATATGAAAGATCAAAAAGACTGTTTTCACTGAGTTTATTTGATTCCTATTCAAGACACTTGAATAAGACTGACTGTATATTGTTATTGTTAATTGCACTTTTTATTTGAAAGAAGAAGAAATATGAAAGATCATAAAATACTTTTTTTTGTGTGTTTATTTGATTCCTGTTCAAGACACTTCGATAAGTAAGGCTGTATATGGTTAATATAGGCTACAGAGTTTCATTTTTTTACAGTTTCGATTGTTGGTGTGCCTTGTGATTTATTTATTTTTTTTTTTCAATTAAAAATGTACCTTGGCTCAAAAAAGGTTGAAAAACACTGCATTACAAAAGGCTGTTAAAGGTGCTACAGTTTTGGCGTTCATCACTACGTGCATGCATGAACACTTGATGATCATGTATGTTGGCTCAGCTGTCTCCTTCACCCCCGTGTTAATCTGGCAGTAAACCTTTGCCTGCTCGCTTCGAACTCGCCCATGAGCTTGCTCATGCTGCAGGGTTTATCGTATAGTTGGAAGTTTAGAATTTTAGAATTGGTAACGAAATTGGAGAATCGCGTCATTCCAAGACTTGTCAAGTTCTCAATAATTGGACCAGGACAAAATTTTACGAATTAACCTAATGACGGAGATGGCGTCCTGTGACAGACCTACAGTATGTTACCTAGAGTTAGAGCTGTAGTAGAGTTTGCATGGTCATGTGCTTATTTATTTATTTATTTATTTATGCTGTGCTTGCAATGGGTGTGGTTGAACAACTTGAACCTAATCACCAAGAGGGGTTCTCTTAGTGTCCACATACTTTTGGCCATACAGTGTAGCAAACATTTTCCAGTAGTGTGAGAGAACCAAACACTGTACGTTATTTCCTTAACACATACATTAATCAGCAATAGGAGGTGTTATGAGTACCATTGATTAATCATTAGGTAGCAAGTGAACATTTTGTTTTCTACATTGATGTGCAGGGAAAATAGGCAAGCGTCGGTGATTTTGAATGACGAGGGACAAATTTTGATGGGTCAGAGCAACACCAAAACTGCAGCTCTTCTGTGATGGTCCCAGTCTGGACATACCAGAAGTGGTCCAAGGAAAGCAACAGGATGCACAATGTGAAGAAGAAGGCAAAGCGGTAGAGGCAGCGTGATGCCTTGGGCAATATTCTGCTGGGAAATCTTGGGTCCTGGAATTCACTTGGATGTCACATTGTCACGTACACCCATTTGTGAGAACGGTATTCCCTGATCCCACTGCTCTCAGCAAAAAGAGTTGTTGACTTGGCCTCCAGACTCTCCAATACAATCGAGCATTTGTGGGATGTGCTGGAGAATCATGGAGGCCCCACCTCGCAACCTGGGGGGACTTGAAGGATCTGCTATTGACTGCTTGGTGCCAGATGCCACAGCACACCTTCGGAGCTCCTAGTGGAGTCCGTGCCTGGACTCATCTGAGCCGTTTTGGTGGCAAAAAATGGGGACATACTCTATCCTCGCTGCTACTTACAGAACGTTTGCTGTTAACTGTTTCTCCTCCCACTACCTCAACTCATCACCTCATTATTGCTGGCACTAAGACTCTTTTGTGTCAGGACTAATTGCATCACTTTGTTTCCTGGGTAGCGTTGCATTACAAAAGAAAGACTCAATTTTTTTTTTTAAAGTAAATCTGTCATATCTGAGCTGGTCAGCTGATTAGGTCTTTTAGATAGCTGGCTAGTTCTGATGTAAATTTGTGTTGTTGCATGTATGTAGCACCTTGGTCCTGGAGGAACGTTTTTTTCGTTTTACTGTGTACTGAACTGTATATGGTTGGAATGACAATAAAAGTCTACTTGACTTGACAACATAAATGAACAAAAACCTAACTAGCTACCTTGTAGACCTAATTAGCTGGCTAGCTAGGTTCATGTCATCTTGTCGCCTTGTCACTTTGTTGTTCTTGTTTGCACATTTGCACGTGCACTTTGTTGTCTCTAGAGACAATGTAAATCTCTTAAAATGTCAATCTGTCTTGTCACAGCTAGCCAGCTATTAGGTCTCCAAGTTAGCTGTTAGCTAGTTAGGTTTTTTGTTAATTTCTCTTGCCAAGTAGGCTTTTATTGTCATTCCAACCATATACAGTTCAATACCAAGGACCAAGGAGGTACATGCAGTACATGCAACAACATAAATTTACAACACACATTTCCCAGAACTAGCTAGCTAGCTAACTAAGAGACCTAATTAGCTGACTAGCTCAGATAAGATCGATTTATCTAAAAAAAAAATTTTACCTAAGATGAAAACTTTCTATACAAAAAGAGACAATGATAGACAACAGACATGTCAATCTCTACTGTCTCTGCTAGCCAGCTAGTTAGGTTCCTTAGTTAGCTAGGTAGTTTCTGTTAATTTATGTTGTATGTAGAAAAATGGTTTCAATGTGTACTAAGTGACAATAAAAGCCCACTTGACTTGACTATTAGGTGGGTGATCGTGATGCTATGACTGGTGTAAGTCAAGTTATGTATCTGTTCCTGTTCTATGCTTAAAAACGTGACAAAAACATGAAAAAGGCTGTTAACTACCAATTGAGCCAAACCTATTCCTGGCGAGCTCGTTGTTGTTTAGAATGCTCACGCTCAGCAAAACTACAGGCATCTGCATGTGCGAGTTAACGCTTAAACTGTTACCAGGTGTCTGCTGTTTTTATTAAATGCAATAAAATCTCGCACTGCTGTGCTTTCTCAGCGTGCGCTCTTTGTGATGAGAAGAATAGGAGCGCAGTCGATGCTGAAATAATGATTAAAACCCTTTGCTTGCGTGTAACAATAGCAGGTGAATTATGGTGCTGCAAACAAAATGCATGTTTAGCGCTGCTTAAATCATGAACCATTTGAACATGCAGCATATGGGTCAAGTCAAATGTTAGCAAAGACATCGTAGTGTAGTAGTGATGATGATGATGATTTTAAGGTTTAACTGGTGGTATTGATGCATTCATCATTCAGACTGGACATTGAGCTTGAAGCGCTGGTGTGTGTGTGAGATATCAGGACGTCATGTCTGGCGGTTTAATGCGGTTGTTGTCACAGATTTAAACACCTAAGTCATCATTCATTCATGCTCCTTTCAGCAAGACAAAACAAAAATACATGCGCACATACATGCATGTGTGTATTTATAAGAGCAGATATAAGCGAGTGTCCATTTCTGTTCCTTTTGTCTCCATGTTGCAGAGCAGGTTAGAAAGTAACCCTCTCCTCCGACTCCCCCCCCCCTCCCCCCTCCCAGCGAGACCCTCATATGGCTCGTTCAGTGTGTGAAGAGTTCGTCACATGTTTCACGACGATTACTGCCACTCAGTCGGCTCCACTACGACTCGGAAGAGGGTGCATGTAACACGAATCCACCCGCCCGCCACTGATGCAGCGTGTAAATTAAACACCCAGCAGCAGCTCACCATAGCCCCCCCCCCCCCCCTATGTTTTTCACAGTGTCCCGATTTGAGAGATGACATCTTCCGTTTGAAATAGATTTTATATGCCGTGTTTACCATGAAGGTGCAGAGAGAGAGAGATGGAGATGAGAGGGCTTCGCAGATTCCCAGACAGCCGATTGTAAAAAGGCCGACACCTAATCCGGCTACTGTGCGTCTGGAGCGATCAGCAGCTCGGATCACGAGAAGAGAAAGTCCGTGAAGGGTGTAGACTGCTTGCTTCAGCAGGTCATCCAATAAAGTGGGTTGGATCCAAATGCGTAATCTGTTATGGGTTAATATTTCTAGCTGTGTGTGTGCGTGCGTGCGTGTGTGTGCGTGTGTGTGTGTGCGTGTGTGTGTGTGTGTGTGTGGGTTTCCTCCTGCTTGGCAGGCCTCCGTCTTGACTCTCCGCCACCGCTGCGGTTACTCATGGGCCGAGCATGTCAGGATAGGTTATTCTTAGCGCCTGTTCCCCAATCAGTCATTGGAGAAAGGTTTGGGGGCCAAAAAAAAGGTAACCAGTCAGAAGGCCCTTCTGCACAATGTTTACCAGGATATTTTCGACCCTGAAGAGATCACATATTTACCACCAAGAGCTGCACGACCTCGCCATTTAGCCCAGTGAGGTGAGAAAGACCGAGCACTGAAGAACACTCTCTCTCTCTATATATATATATACATACATATATACAAGGAAAAGCAGGACAGCGTGAATTTCGCCTGAAAAACAAAAAGGACAGGACAAAAGGAGTGAGACTCGTTGCTCAGAGGAGGAGCTGCTGTCCCAGGGCTGGCCCCTGCTCTGCAGCAGCTCCGTGCACAGGCGTGTGCGAGAGTGTATGCAAGGACGTGATGAGAGCACGGGGAGAGGCTGAGGCTCGGGGAGGAGCGAGCAGACTCGGCCGAGGACTCTTGGGTCTCGGGGAGGCGCAGGCAGCCTGCTGGAGCACGGGACTCGATTAAAAGGGACAAAACTCGCACACTCGCTGGTAGAGTGAACTTTCCCACCAACTGGGGCGACTCTGGTCTTTTGTTTTCTCTCTCTCTCTCTCTCTCTCTCTCTCTCTGCCTTTCTCCTGAGCTGCTGTGTAAAGGATCAGCATCACCGGCACCATGAGTCGATGGCTTAAATGCACCTCGATGTACTTTGTAGGTATCAAATGCACACGAGGAAGGTTGTTCTCTTTTGGAACAAAATTGTTTTAAGGTTGAGATCAGTTATGTACATCTTTCTTATAATAGTTATAACTTGAAATGGGGAAACTTGTGTCTGTGCACATGCTTGTGTATTTGTGTGCGTGGTTTTTTGGACTGACCTACTAAGCCGGAGAGATTTTTGACTTTCTCCACAGAAGTTAGGAATCCTGGAATGTTCCTGGAGAACACACTGTTGAATCGGAGCAATATTTTCAGCCTTGGTTTTTCATGGCTTGTTTTAACTTGTTGTCGAATCGCATTCCTGCACACAGTTTCATTTTGCAATTGTTTTTACACTCCGTAACAGTTTTGAAATGCAAATGTTCACCGTGGCAAAAAAAAGTGCTATTAGAGAGCTGGTATAACCCCATTCCAAAGAGCACAAAGTTCGTTTTCTGTCTAGACAGCTGTTCATTAAAGAAGAAGAAAACCAACTGTTTTTTTTAATAAAAAAAATTTTCAATTAAAAATTCCAGCCGTTAAATCCATACCACGAGTGTCTGATGTGCTGTATGACTTCCGCGTTACCCTGAACGTAATGTCCTGACCTTGTTTTCCTGTTTTGCAGAACACCGACTGGAACAAGTACGATGACCGGTTGATGAAAGCCGTAGAAAAAGGGGAGGTGGACAAGGTGTCAGCCGTCCTCAGTAAGAAAGGGATCATCCCCACCAAACTGGATGTGGAGGGCCGGTCTGCGTAAGTGCACACGCAAACACACACACGCGCACGCACAAGATAAACCATTTCCACAAGGTCAAGCAGAGAGTTTTAATTAGCTCCATTTAAGTGTTAAAGGTTAACAGCGGCTTTAGGGAGGATTTTAATCCCCAGCCAAGTATATGTCTGTCCGGCATTATTCAAATAAACAAATCCTGTTCCTCGGTCTCTTGTTAATCATAAAGCAAAGCCTTACTTAAAAGTAAAATCGATCTTTTACTTAAAAGAGCAAATGCAATAAATCTCTCGTCCTTCCAAGAAGTTCTGTTCAGTTCAGAGGGCTGATTCCTAACTCTGTGTGTGTGTTTATGCAGCAGCGCATGGGAGTAATTATAATCTTTTCAAAATGACTGGTATTTACAGAATCCTCACTGGCCTGTGTTTGTATTTAATCTGGGCTGAGGCTTTCTGTGCCCAACCAGAGGACACGGATCTGTCTAGAACCGTCGATGTGGAACAGAACCACTCAACAAGAAACGTCAACACCGTGAAAAAGGAAAGCAAAAAGACAGCAGAGATGCGTGGATCGTGAACCAATCCTCTATGTGTATACACTCTAAGTCACGACTCCTTAAAAAAAAAATAGTTAAATGGTCTTTAATACTTTCCACTTTGAATCCCCACGGAAGTAAAACTAGGACAGAGGGCTCCAAGCCTCAGATTAATTTTAACGCCGGTTTTGTTTTTGCTTTGCGATCATAACCATAAGATGTTTCCACCCCTTGGGTATTTCTATCCCTGTGTGTGTGTGTGTGTGTGTGTGTGTGTGTGTGTGTGTGTGTGAGAGATTCTTCCCGTGAGCCGGCATTGAGAAGGGGCTTGGAGTCGTAATAAAGCTCTGGAATTTCTCAGGCCTAAATCAAGTGCGTTCAGCACCACCGAGTCGCCAGGGTGGCGAGGCAGCGTAACGGAGCTGGAGGTAACAAACACTGTCTGACATACAGTACGAAGCACGCTCGTCAGCAGCAAACCTGCCCCACGGAGCGGCACGGAGACCTTCCCGTTACGTCTGAGGTCAAGCGTCGCGAGAGCGTGCAGGGGCACATGTTTTTTCTGGCCTTTCAGATGTAAAGGATTCCATCGCTCATACCGTATATAGAATTGACCACACACTGATTTCATGTTTCGCGAGGGTTTGACGGACACGGCGGCTGTGGAGACCACAGGGAGGGTGCGCCGTAGTCCAGGTGCAGCTGCGGGTCACTATTTTAGATGGGATTACACAGTGTTTATCTTTAATAAAAACATGTTTAGTCTGGCCCACAGGGAGAGAAGAGAGAGATGTTAAGTGGAGAGCTGGGTGTTAGTGGGTCGGGTGCACATCTGTAAGGAAAGTGATTACCATTGCTAATCCAGACTGGATACGGAAACCGCATCTTTTCACCATGTCCCATTATTCCAAGGAGCTAATCTAGCTGTTGTCTTTGGAAATCTGACACATGACACTTTAAAAAAAAAATTTTTTTAACTTAATTGTTGGTTCAGAAATGATGCTTTCGAAATTTCTAAAGTTATGAGAATAGAGTTGCTAGGTAACAGGGGAAACTTGGCTCAAGGGATAAACTACAGTAGCTAATGACCATGGCTAATGATTTAAAAAGAACAGCATTGTGAACGGCAGCATTGAATTGCAAGAATTGCTGAATTGGAAAGAAAAAAGACTCCATGAGTCTGAAACGACACTTTAGTGTCGGTTACTGATACTACAAGAACCTCCTGGCTTTTGAGATTGCGAAACATCATCACCGAGTCATGTTCACTTATTTATTAAAAGCATGTGTAAACGTAACGTCGCCAACATGACCCCGGTTTAACGTATCGTTAGGCGTGTGCAGGGGTTTAATTTCTGTTTCTCTGGGTTTTGCTCTCGGTGTGAAAATTAAAGATCAAGAATGTTCAGAATGACTGACTGATCCGGCGATGTAATGTGCATGTTCACAGGGTCATGTTCTTGCTTTTGGGGGGTCTCTTAAGCTCCGGCGTGTACACACACACACACACACGCGCACACACAAACACGCACATCAATTCAGAGTCTCTAAAAATGTCACGCATCCAGCTGAGGCATGGAAGGAGCTGGAGCCAAGCTAGAATGACATGTCTGGGTCCCGAGCAGCTCTCTCGTCTCTGCGCCTGTCAACGACGTGGCTGCTCTGACAGCGAATGAATGGACGCCTCCTGTGCGCCGCGGGTCACGGTGCTTTTCCGGCCTCCGCGGCCATGGTTTGCCACAATGAAGGGTTGCTTGTGAATGCCTTTTTGAGAGCTTTACCAGAAAGCTGGGAGGTCTTGGAGACGAGTTGTGCTTGTGGAGTTTTTATTTTTTTGTTAATAATGTTTAGAGGAAAAAAAAAAAAAAGAAAGAAAGAAACCAAATGCAGGTTTTGTCCTGACACACTCTGTCCTTTTTGGTTCAGGACATTGAACAGCTGTTTTTCTGTAGTTTGAGTAATTCAGTGTTTTTCCTCCAGATGCTTTCCAGAGTCATATTTTGTTTTCGCAGTAGATCATCCAAGGCATGACGACTTTCCTAAGCGTTGCAGATTACGATCCCATGACGGACTTGTAACAATACCCAAAAATCATTCCCCTCCATTATGTGACAACAATAGCTCCCGAACGACATGATGTAACCGTAAGCCGGGGAGCAGGCAGCATGCCACTCGGGGTTCATGTTACGTTGGGGTGGAATCTCTCCACTTATCTACGGCTTTTGCATCCAGACCCGCGGGTCAGGGCTGTGGCGTGCCCGGAGTTCTTCTCAGCGCAGCTTTTAATAACAGTTCCCGAAGTAATGTGGCAGCTCGTGTGACTTCCCGCACCTCTGAGCGCTAGGGCAGATGAGCCCCGCGTCCAGCTCGAACCTGCTCAGCGTTCTGACGGTGGTGTTGACTGTTATGAAGGCTTAAGTATGAATAGTATGCCATCACAATGAGCCGCTGTGGACGCGAACGGGATGCTTTAATAGCTTCTTAACCTTCACATGTCTGTACAAAATGCAGCATGCAGTTATTCCAGAATTCTGAGTCTAAATCTAGAATAGCTTTAATGGTGGGGTGAGTATAATAATTGCTCAAAGGAAAAAAAAAACACTTCATGTAAATGGAAATTAAGATAGAATAATGATGATAAATTGATTTGTGATAACCGATATTCTAATATAACATATGCTGTATGTGGGCCATGTTCAGAGGGTGTACTGTAGGTGGAGGATCGAGTTTCCCATCATCCTGTGTGAATGCTGATGTGGCTGTTTACAGCAGGCATCACTTTTCAGCATGACATTGCCCACTTTATCACTTTATCCCTTCAGCTTCCAATACCCTGCACTTTCTCTAGTATTTCCTGCAGGAGGATATTACTGAATTCAAATTCATTGCTTTTACCTTGATTTACCTCTAGATTCACCCTCGTATTGTTTATCCCTTTCTGTTTCTGTTTGATCTTATCTGATTCTCTCTGTCTTTGATGCTCTCTGTCTGTCTGTCTCTCTTTCTCGCTCACTTTCTGTTTTACTGTCTCTCTCTCTCTCTCTCTCTCTCTCTCTCTCTGATTCTCTGAAGTTTTTCTTTACCCTTTCTGCCCGTCTTTCTCTGTCTGTCCGTCTCTATTTCTCCCTCCTTGTCTTTCTGTTGATCTACTCTCTCTCTCTTTCTTCCCCTCTCTACAGTTTTCATCTTGCTGCCACCAGAGGACATTTGGACTGCCTCAGCGTCATCCTCAACCATGGTGTTGATGTCACAGCCAATGATGCCACAGGTATTAGAATTCTTCCTATTAAAAAGGTATTGATGTGCATTTATAATCAACACTTCACCAGGTAGTCAATAAGATTTATTCTTACGAATACAATAAACATTTCCAATCGATATGCAACGGAGGACTTTGTAAATTAAGTAGATGCACAAACTGTTAAGGATTAGAAGTCAAAAGCAGCTCTCATTCTTTAAAAAAAAACAGCTTGTGATATCAATGATGAAAATAAATGATGCTTTTATCTTTACAGGAAAAAATGCCTTACACTTAGCAGCCCGGAACGCACAGTCATTGTGTGTGCAGAAGCTTCTACAGGTAGTGTGTTTACTATAAACTCTTTATCTGTATGCCGTGTGTGTATGTGTGTGTGTATGTGTGTGTGTATGTGTGTATGTGTGTGTGTGTGTGTATGTGTGTATGTGTGTATGTGTATGTGTGTATGTGTATGTGTGTATGTATGTGTATGTGTGTATGTGTATGTGTATGTGTGTGTGTGTGTGTGTGTGTGTGTGTGTGTGTGTGTGCGTGCGTGTATATGTGTACATATATATATACACAGTACCGAACAAAAGTTTGGACACACCTTTTCATTCAAAGAGGTTGAATTTGTATTACGGCAAGAAAAAAGCAGCTCAGTAAAGAAAAAACGAGCGGCCATCACTACTTTAAAAAATGAAGGTCAGTCAGTCCGAAAAATTGGGAAAACTTTGAAAGTGTCCCCGAGTGCAGTCACAAAAACCATCAAGCGCTACAAAGAAACTGGCTCACATGCGGACCGCCCCAGGAAAGGAAGACCAAGTGTCACCTCTGCTGCGGAGGATAAGTTCATCCGAGTCACCGGCCTCAGAAATCGCAGGTTAACAGCAGCTCAGATCAGAGAGCAGGTCAATGGCACACAGAGTTCTAGCAGCAGACACATCTCTAGAACAACTGTTAAGAGGAGACTGTGTGAATCAGGCCTTCATGTAGAATATCTGCTAGGAAACCACTGCTAAGGACAGGCAACAAGCAGAAGAGACGCGTTTGGGCTAAAGAACACAATAAAGAAATATATATATATACACACACACACACTGTGTGTGTGTGTGTGTGTGTGTGTGTGTGTGTGTGTGTAATGTGTGTGTTTGTATATCCCCTCCATTAGCTTTAATAATAATAATTAAAAAAGAATGTGCGAGTGCATTCTGTAAAACGCATTATATGTTATAGAGTAACTGAAGCATAAAGGACAAATCTAAAGTGCGTAATGAATGTCATATGTGCAGAGAGAATTAAATAGTTGTTTTCCTAATGATGGATATTTTTTTTTTTTCGAGAGCTCTCCGCTCAGGCCCGTCATGTCACATTGGCGCTTCAATTTAACATCCTGACATCTGATAATTATGCTGCAGAGGTTGTGAAGTATTGAGGATCCAACTGACGGTTCAGAAAAGGCAGAGAGTCACAAATAGGCTTTTTCATTTCATATCGGCTGTTTTTCTGGAGTGGAAAATTTAAGATTGACCGCCTGTCACTTTTTGTCATGGTCAAATCACCGGTCTCAAATATTCTATTAATGCATTTGTAAGGAAATCTTTATCTTTCTTTCTATAGACATAAGGATTTTATGGCTGAATTTAAAGAAACGGCAGAAATCACCCAGTTATTCATGTATGTTTTAGACATGATTCGACCCACACACACACACTGCACTCTCCCTCTATGTCGATGTAACCTGTTCCCCTTCTCCACCTAATGTGTGTGCTAAAAGCCTCAAGATCTCTCAAGTGTTTGAAGTGTTGACAGGGCATATCTCCAGTCAAACCTCCCCTCTGTATTCCTGTGCCGTCATCACAGAGGCCCCGTGTAACCCGAGCATTCAGCCCACCTCGAGTGGCTCGTACTACCCAGGGTGCAGTTAACGGCTCAATCATGTGACCACGCTGCCCGTTTGGGAAGCTGTTGCTGGAGAGAGAAGGAACGAGTGAGGAAATGATTAGGATAGTATTATGGTGAGTCAGGATGTCCAAACAAGCTTAAAGTTGGCAGTGGGACGAGAGGAACAGCGTGAGAATGAACAGGATTGAGGATATAAGCTCTGGGACAGAATGTTCAACAGAGCAGCACCAAAGCAACACTTTCCTTTACTTGATATGCAGGCGACTGTTAAAGACAGACAAAATGTTGATCAAAGTCATAGAGCTGTGGTTGAGGTAACTTGTGCTGTAATGTAAGCCTTCTGTTATGCTACAAGATCATGGCTTTATTTGACAGATGTGCTGTATGTCATATTTCTAAAGTAAGGCCATGTGATGCAAATGATTTTCTCCCTTATTTAGTCTTGGCCAGTCTCCAGCTACAAGTTGGGTCTCCCCTGTCATAAAGAAGCTGGTAATCTGGTCGAGTGAACATCGTCACATGATTCCTCCAAAACAACATAATCTTTTTAAACCGATGTTGTCAAATCATGTTGTGTCTCGAGACGGTGTAACACATTTGGAAGGAAATGCACTTCAACTCTTTCTACTTGCCTGACTTTACCAATGCCGCCTTCATGATTTGCGAGGGAAAGATGGCAAATGCCTCATGGCCAATTTTGGCATCTTTATTCTCCTGGTGATGGAGAGCTGTGGCATCTATTGTATTTAAAAGCCGATTTCCTAAGGAAACTTTGTGGAACTTCTTACACCAATTGGGAGTCATATGATGCATTATATTTTCTAACAATATACATTTCTAAACAATTGCCGATCAAGATAATATAATGGCACATCAGTATTTTATTTCTACACTATTTCACCATGACCGTTTACTCTACTGTATGTGATAAACTATGGAACTGTTCAGTCCTTGATGTACTGTTACTAATTGGGTATATTATATCATCTGCCTAACCCTGAACATGCAGCTAGAAAAAAAAAGAAAAGCAAAAAAAATAATGCAAAAGCAATATCAGGAACGCATGAACTCTTATTGAATATCGCATGCTCATTGCTGATAGATTACCGCGCACAGTCGCCAGAGAGACCACAAAATAATTCTTTATAGCGCCACAGTCCCAACAAATTGGTTATGTTCGCTCAAATAGTTTTATGACATGGAATAGTTATTAAAGACAAAGAAAAAAGTAATAACTGTTAGATTGTAAATGCACTGTCCAATCACCTAAAGACGCATGTGCATGTTCGTATATTAATAGATATGTGAGTTACAGAGCACTATTATGCTAAACAAACATTATGCTTGGCTGCATCTCATCCATTAATGAATCATGAACATTCCTAGTAAGGACGACGTTTTGTGCTTTTGGTTTACTATTGATGGGGTGTTTTGTTTGTCAATGAGTTTTGTACTTACAGTAGTTATTACAGTATTATTACTAGCAGTATTGCACACAATAAGGAATGTGAAGATATTTAACCTTCTTAATGTATCAGACCTTATTGTAATGATGGCTCAGACAGTGATAGCTTGACATATCTTGCATAAGCCTGACAAACAACTTCTCTCTTAGATTAGGGGGAAAAAGCTATCAAAGCGAAAAAGGCTGACTTGTTATTGTTCTTGTACTGTGATTAAACTTTGGGGGTTTGTGTGGCGTAGTACTGTAGACAAAGTGGACATGCTGGCGAAAGACTGTAACATCATTGTGTTTGTGTTGCAGCATAACTGCCCTGTTGGAAATGTGGACCTGCAGGGAAGAACAGCCCTGCATGAAGCCGGTGAATAGCATTTCATTCTCTTTCCCCTCGCCGATCTTTTGTCTCGCCGACCTTTTCCCCTCTCCCACAGTTTTGTAGCGAACATACTGACTTTCAGCAAACTCTGAGTATTGAAGGGCTAATAGGAAAGCAGGACAAGTTCATATTTTATCATACTATATTTTAATGAATTAGAAGGAGTATGATCAGGGTATAAGGATGATGGCTCCAGTTCTTATTTGTTTTGTGATCCATCCATCATGTCGCTGTCATTCCCTGTCCACAGTCATGGCCGGCTGCTCCTCCTGCGTTAAGCTGCTGTGTGACGGCGGCGCTTCAGTCAGCGTCGGTGATTTTGTAAGTATCAATTAAATCAAAACTGAATTTTCCCTTTTACTCGACTTACGATTGATACACGAGTGTATTCTAGCTTACTGCAATACATCAAAGTCTTATCATTATGCTTCAGATTGTGTTTACACTTGCATTAGAATTATTTGGCAGACTTTCCTTATCCAGAGCTTTTGAGTCTCGATCAGGCAAACAGAAGTGTACTCTAAAGAGAAAGTGGTTTTTGAACACTCTTCGGAAAGACCTTGAGTAGTTTGTAGGGAAACTTATCATCTGGATAATTTGCATTATAAATATAATTGTCCCTTCAGGTCTTTAAGAAGTAGGGCAGGTTCCTGAATCCTTATTGCACCTTTTGGTCACGTGTTAGGACAGAGCGTGGGAAATGTTCATGATGCCGTTTAAGTGCCTTGAGGCGTTTTATTATACTCTTGTTCATGTTTAAAGGCTTTTCCGCACTATACATGTAGTGTTACAGCTGTGACTGTATGTAGAATGTTCTTAGTACCTGTAATTATATCCATTACTTACCGACTGTTCATTAGAACTATTATTTTTTATTAAAGTGAAAGGTAAAAAATTCGATTAAATCAGATTATATTTTTTCTGGATATTGAACATTTTGGTCAGTGATTTTATTGAATTGCCTGTGCTGTTCTTTCCCTGTATGTTTGTAGGAAGGGAAGACACCGTTGGTGCTGGCCACTCAGATGTGTCATCCCCATATCTGTCAGCTCCTGCTGGACCGAGGAGCCGACATTCGAGTGCGAGACAAGCAGAACAAGTAAAGAAATCTTACTCAAATATCCTCACTTAGGCCTGTGTTCATGGTTTAATAGAGATGCAAGAATACATCTTCATATACATACATATCCTGGAATTTCCTTTGGGATCAATAAAGCATCCATCCATCCATCCACCCATTCATTCTCACCTGTGGATGTCTGCATTGTAAACTTACCTCTGGGCAGCTTAGACCTCCAAGGACGCTCAGGTTTTTTTGAGTGGTGATTTTTGAAAAAAAAAAAAAAGGCACATCAACAATAAAAAAAAAAAAAAAACTTTTTAAAGCTTAAAAAAAAAAACACAGATTGCTACAGACTCTGTTTGCACCAGATGCAAGCATTTTCACCATTTTGTTCACAATCCTAGTATGCCTGCACACATGCACAACTGTCTCACTGCAAAATGAATGGCAGCTATTGGAAATACTTATATATTAATACTTATTGGAAATAGATATTTTAACTGTAAAATATTTTAACTAAGAATGAGATTTTTTTTTGCTTTTGTATATTTGATGTATGTATGTGAATCCAATCCAGCTGTTTAGACTTCTATAACGAATGCTGATTTCATCATACACTGGTGTTAATATAGTTGCTGTTTGCTCTTGTAGAACCCCCTTGATCCTGGGATGTGAACACGCCTGTAAGGACGCTGTCGAGGTTCTGCTGAAGAGTGGAGCTGATGTCACCGCTGTGGACAGCTTCAGCCACGACAGCTATTACTACGCCCGACTCAGCAAAAACCCGGAGCTCATCAGCCTTGTTAAAAGCTACCTGGATAATGCGAAAGGTAAAATCACCTCACTGTGGGCGTCAATGCTTTTGTCATGAGCAAGTAACAGCTTAGAACTGTTATTTGATGGTGTGTGTGTGTGTGTGTGTGTGTGTGTGTGTGTGTGTGTGTGTGTGTGTGTGTGTGTGTGTGTAGAATTGTCATTAGTATAGAAGTGATTAAATAGTAAAGATGCATTTCTTCAACTGGCAGTTTCTTTTCTACAGTGGGCTGATCGTACGTCAGCAGATCATCTTGCCAACATTTAAACGATAGCTGTGGCATTTGATCTCTTGATATAGTGGTCCAGTAACACCTGAAGGCTATACTCTAAAAGCAAAAAGAAAAAAAAAAAGATGTTAAAGATAAAACGGTAAAGTGCTGGTGCTACTGTATCATCCAGAGATTCCCGGGTGATGCTGTAGCTTCTCACAGCCAGGGGTTTTAGAAAGAGCTGATTGGTCGAGCTCTCCCAGATGGGAGGCACTCTCGCATCAATCGCGGCTCCAAGCCGATCATGGCTGTCTGTTAGCTCGCGCGTGCAGTTCGAAAATGTGACGTTGGCTGGCGTCACATGTGATGGTCTCAGCCCTCCCGGGATGGCGACGTGCCCTAATGACGGGAGGGAATTAGCTCTGACTAAATTAAGGAGAAAATTGGGAAAATTTCATCGAGGTGACCAATAGATTCACAACTGCTGTCTTGTGAGGCAGTACGCAAGGGAGTGACTGTTTGGTCTGTTTTTACACTGTTGCCTGGCACACGGCTGAAAAACAAATATGATTTTTTTTTTAAATGCTGTTTGTCCACTGCATTGTCTTTGCCTGCTAGGATGTTCTTGTCAGCTGTGTAAAACATATCTAGCTGCCACGGTTAGTGTATTGCTACAGCATCCTGATGGGAACAGGTGAAGCCTGGATGAAAGAAAATGACAGATGATGATGATGGAGGCTGGTGATTAGTATACTAGTGATGCTGAATGCCGAGTGAATGCAATAGACAAGAGGGGAAATGAGTTTGCTGCTGTGGTTGTGACATAAACAACCACATTTTAAAGTGCATCTTTAAATAATAATTTTTCAATTTAATCTACATAATTTAATTTAATATTAAGAAATAAGGTGGCTCAAGACTTTTGCACAGCACTGTATACATGTATGTGATTTTTTTTATTTTTTATTTTTTTTTTACATTTCCTGTACAGTTTTTTTTTTTTAATCATTTATCGTTACAACTTTTAGCTATTCTCTATGTAATATTTAATAATTAAATTTTAACACCTCTGTATTCACAGCAAAAGAAGCGAGCAGGGCGGAACAGAAAAAGAAACAGGTACTGCAGTAATCACACACTGATGTGTCGGCAAACATGAAACCCCAGCTTGCTGATAAGATGGAGATGAAATCATTATTCACATTTTATCAGTTTTTTAGTTAGTGTGTTTTCAACCAAGAGTCTGTCAACAGGAAGAATCACTTTTTTTATTTTAAATAGTTGGCCTCTGCTGAAATTATTGAGTGTATCTTTATATGGAGTGAATGTAGGAAAGTGTTTTTTTTTCTTTTCTTTTTTTTTTTGAACAGTGCATAAATTCCCACACATTTATTATATTGTTTATTTGCTTTTATTATTAGCCTCAGCTCCTGAGATTAGATCTAAAGCCTGGAGTGATGAGAATAAGCACAGGGAGGTTGACTTGTGGTCCGTTTTAAAGCTCGACCGTGCTTCCACCTGCTGTCAGAGAAAGGAAGTGCAGCGTATTAGGGCTAGAATAGTTCTCCATTTGTTATGATGGTATCGAGCAGCCAGGCCAATGTTTATTTTAAGCCTCGGCAGATGTACGGTTATGATCAGGGTTGGCAGTGATCTGCATCCAGCTCAGCTGAGTCTCTCTTTCGCTCTCGTGTCTACAGCTGTCTGTGGACGTGGCCCCTGAGACGGCATCTAACAGGGATCAGATTATTCACGTAAGTGCAGCTAATTGTATTTAGTTGTTTGACTGTCCATGAAGTTAATGCTTTTGATGTGCAGTGTTCTCTCAGAAGTATTTATGCAATAATCATCTATTTCTGTACGATAACATTTCAGGATCTTGAGAAACAGAACGAGAGCCAGCAGGAGACACTGAGGAAGTATCATCATGACCAGAGGCTCCTAATGGACAAAGTCAGTGTGCTGCAACAGCAACTTAGTCAGGTGGACACACACACACTCACACACACACACACACACACACACACACACACGCGCGTACATATACTGTATATACACATACACGCGTACATATACTGTATATTCATATACACACACACACACACACACACTGTATATACAGTACATATACACACACGTACACATCCACATATTATATAGTATAGACCCGCATGCACGCACATACACATGTATACATATACAGGTACTGTACGTACACACACACATGTGCACGCGCACACACACACACATATACACACACACACACGTACACATACTGTATGTACGCATCCATACGTGTGTGTGTATGTATGTGTATGTATGTATATGTATATATATATATATATATATATATATATATATATATATATATATATATATATAGATATGTATGCACACGCATACTTACACATGTATACATACACACGTATACACACACACACATTTCTCCCAGTGAATCCATGAACCTCGTTGTTGTGCCCTAGTATAAAACACGTACTGTCTTTGTGCAGAATAGAATATATTCATGGGAATTCTATTTCTTTTCAGTGAATTAAAATTTCTCTCCCAGTTCACCAATAAGAACTGATGTTTTGAAACACTTGAGAACTGTTTGGCCAGACAAAGAGGAAATTTTCTTTTATTTGATTTATTCAAGGAACGTAACATCAAACGTCATTGACCCTGACCAGGATAAAGCACTTAGTGAAGATGAGTGAATTCATGCTAATGAAAAGCTCGGATATAGAAAAGAGGTTTCACTGGAAGCTTTTAGATTAAATTGCATTGTGACAATAATACCGTTGTCTTGGGGGGGAAAAAACTATATAAAATAATAATATATATGATACACACTCGTACATGAGTTGGCTCTCAAAGTTTTCTGAAAGGAATTATATCAACTAGTCAGCTGACTCATTTGCAAGTAGCTCATCACTGCTAGAACGCACTGTTTATGATGCATAGCGGACAAATTTGAGCCGTCTCATCCGCAGACATGGGTTTTTTTTTTTTTGTTAGAATTTCTAAACCTATGTATGTTTTAACTCCTCTCTATGCGCCTTCATTTTTACATATATTCCAGCACAGTTGAATTATTAAATCGGATTGGTCAGAAAGTGTGGATTAATTTTATATAGTTCTGATTGTAACATGGGTTTATGTAAGTGGTCTCTGTAGGGCTTGTGCAGTTACGTCACATTTTAATGTGATTTTTGTTGCTACAGAACATTCTGCTGTTGTACTCGCAACTCTATAGTCGTCCGCCCGCCTAGTCCTTGTGCTGAGTTTCAAAAATTATCCTTTGAGACAGTGATACATGTCACAGGTTTTAATTAAATGCATGTTATCCCAGCCTTCAACACTCTATAGGCCTGACGTACATCTCCAGTCAAAAGCCTTCTAATTCTAATTCTGGGTGCTGAGTGTCAATTGGCTGTTGTTGAGGCTGGTAACTCAAAATGAACTTCTCCTCTACACCCGAGGTAAAACATTTTTAAAAAATGATGAAGACCTTGGGGGTCAGGGGTAGCTCAGTGGTTAAGGCATTGGACTACAGTTCGGAAGGTCCCAGGTTCAAGTCCCACAACCACCAAGTTGTCCCTGTTGGGCCCTTGAGCAAGGCCCTTAACCCCAACTGCTCAGATGTATAATGAGATGTAGATGCCAAATGCCTAGATGTAGATGTAGATGCTATTTCATAGTTTTAAAATCTCCAGTATTGTTTGTGAATGTAGAAAATAACTTCAAACGTGTGTCCAAACTTTTGACTTGGACCATATGTTAAAATTGTGTTTAAGCAAGAGCACTTCCTGAACAATTCCTGCTAAAAGCAACATCCACAATAGATGCATTTATACATCTATTTGCAAATACATATTTTTTAAGTTTGCCTTTGATATTTTGATATTTAATATTTATTATTTAATAACTATAAACCTAGGGGTAAAACTGTATCAAACGTGTGATCACGGCAGGAAAAGTAAGAATTTCATGTCATGCCATGGTCATCAAAACTGTATCTTAAATTCCATATTGTAGAATTTTGCAGCTCACCGTACAATAAGTCTCCAGCATTGTATGTTTTATAAGCCCTGATGACTGATGCACATGCTGTATGGTAAATGTTCAAACACGTAGATAGTATGTCAGACGCACTGCATAATTTAAGCCAAATAATAAAAGTTGATTTTTAAAGCATTGTTTCTATACAACATAAAAAGACATTCTGTTAGTAGGCACTTATTTAACATTTACAGAAAATAAATGCTTTCTATGCTTTTTAATAGTAAGTACGTTTCATTGCGTGGAAGAAGCACAAAATGAGAAGCTCATATTAATTGGTAGCTACTAATAATTAAAAAGTGATGTTTTTGTTCATTAATTAATATAAAATGTTCATATTTTATATGTTAGATAATAAAATACTATAGTTGTTGACAAATCCCTGTGGTAAAAAAAAAAAAAAAAAAAAAAAGCATCTTCAGTTGTGAATTAATTTGCGTAACAGCTCATGCTATTCCTTCAGTAAACTTTTCACTATGCATCTGTATGACATTATAATTATGTAATCTCATTCCCTCTGTAATCAAATGTGCACTTCTGTAATTACAGTTCATGGTTTACTATATTTTTCTCCCCATTACAGGAGAAGTTGATGGTGAAAGACATTCACAAGGAGGTAATTTGCATTTCGTCGTGGTTCTCTACGGCTCTTTTAACAGCACGTCTCCACCCAAGAACACCTTTAAAAAAATTTAAAAAAAATTATTTCTTAAACATGAAAGATGACTGACTCTCTCTAACTTTCTTATCTTGTTCCTGCGATCAGAGGGAGCACCTCAAGCGCATGCTGTCTGCCAGAGAGAAAGAGAATGCAGCTGCAGAGACAGTAAAGGTTCAGCTCCGGAGCCATCTGGTGAGCGTCTAGCCGAGGGCGAATAATAACCAGACAACACGCAGCATCATGGGGCCTGTGTTCTAACCACATAAACAAGATGCCTCTAATTAATATATTTGCATGATTCTGTTTTGCAGGGAGAATACACGGGCCAGTCTGTGATTAAAGGTGAGCTGGCGATGTGATTGATTTACAGTAAAGGCTTGGACCTTGTAGCTGAGTTTTGAGAAATACACACGTGGACAAAATTGTTGGTACCCTTCGGTCAATGAAAGAAAAACTCACAATGGTCACATAAGTAACTTTAATCTGACAAAAGTAATAATTTTAAAAAAGTCTATGAATGTTAACCAATGAAAGTCAGACATTGCTTTTCAACCATGCTTCAACAGAATTATTAAAAAAAAAATAAACTCATGGAACAGGCCTGGACAAAAATGATGGTACCCCTAGAAAATACTGAAAATAATGTGACCAAAGGGACATGTTAATTCAAGGTGTGTCCACTAATTAGCATCACAGGTGTCTACAATCTTGTAATCAGTCAGTGGGCCTATATATAGGGCTCCAGGTAGTCACTGTGTTGGTTGGTGACATGGTATGTACCACACTCAACATGGACCAGAGGAAGCGAAGGAAAGAGTTGTCTCAGGAGATTCGAAAGAAAATTATAGACAAGCATGTTAAAGGTAAAGGCTATAAGACCATTTCCAAGCAGCTAGATGTTCCTGTGACTACAGTTGCACATATTATTCAGAAATTTAAGATCCATGGGACTGTAGCCAACCTCCCTGGACGTGGCCGCAGGAGGAAAATTGATGACAAATCAAAGAGACGGATAATCCGAATGATAACAAAAGAGCCCAGAAAGACTTCTAAAGAGATCCAAGGTGAACTTCATGCTCAAGGAACATCAGTGTCAGATCACACCATCCGTCGTTGTTTGAGCCAAAGTGGACTACATGGGAGACGACCAAGGAGGACACCATTGTTGAAAACAAATCATAAAAAAGCCAGACTGGAATATGCCAAACTACATGTTGACGAGCCACAAAATGTCCTATGGACAGATGAGACAAAAATGGAACTTCTTGCCAAGGCACATCAGCTCTATGTTCACAGATGGAAAAATGAAGCATATCAAGAAAAGAACACTGTCCCTACTGTGAAACATGGAGGAGGCTCTGTTATGTTCTGGGGCTGCTTTGCTGCATCTGGCACAGGGTGTCTTGAATCTGTGCAGGGTACAATGAAATCTCAGGACTATCAAGGGATTCTAGAGAGAAATGTGCTGGCCAGTGTCAGAAAGCTGGGTCTCAGTCGCAGGTCATGGGTCTTGCAACAGGACAAAGACCCAAAACACACAGCTAAAAACACCCAAGAATGGCTAAGAGGAAAACATTGGACTATTCTAAAGTGGCCTTCTATGAGCCCTGACCTCAATCCTATTGAGCATCTTTGGAAGGAGCTGAAACATGCTGTCTGGAAAAGGCGCCCTTCAAACCAGAAACAACTGGAGCAGCTTGCTCATGAGGAGTGGGCCAAAATACCTGCAGAGAGGTGCAGAAGTCTCATTGACAGTTACAGGAATCGTTTGATTGCAGTGATTGCCTCAAAAGGTTGTGCAACAAACTATTAAGTTAGGGATACCATCATTTTTGTCCAGGCCTGTTCCATGAGTTCATTTTTTTTTTATAATTCCATTGAAGCATGGTTGAAAAGCAATGTCTGACTTTCATTGGTTAACATTCATAGAATTCTTATTTATTATTACTTTTGTCAGATTAAAGTTATTTCTGTGACCATTGTGAGTTTTTCTTTCATTGACCGAAGGGTACCAACAATTTTGTCCACGTGTGTATCCAGAATGCATCTTTGTGAAATAATCTGAATCTCTAAATGAGACTTGTTTTATTTCTATGCAGGAAAAGAAACAATTCTCGTCAGACAAGCTCAAAGTCTGGATTCAGCTCAGGTGAAATATTCTTTCTTTCAGATTTGTGGCGTTTGCTACAGTCCTTTAAAAAAAAAAAAAAAAAATCCCATTATTTTTCAATATAGTTACAATCATCTAAGCAGATGCATATATTTTAAGCGTTCACGTATACACATTTTTTATTTACTGTTCTAGGCATGAGTATTTTCTGCTTGAATCTCAGTACCTCTGCACCATGTCTTTCCTTGACCTATATGCACACAGACTGACCGAGGTGTTTAGTTTAGTGGGAATTAATTAATCTTTCTCATTTTCTTTTGTCACCTGTTTCTGCTATGCTGGAAATTTGATGTAGTGTCTTGCTTTAAATGCAATACATGGAGGAATGAAGAGGCAGGATTGAGACAGGATTTCTGATGAAGTTTATGAAGTTTATCTTCCTAACTTTTTATTACTAACATGTGTAGTAATAAAGTTAAAACTTACAGTAACTGGAAAGTGTTCATTTTACTGCGTTGTCTAGTTGTGAGCACTATTATAAGTTATTAAACAGGAAAATTAAATATGTATCTGTATTTAGGGTGAGATTTGTTTGTATATGCATTCAGATCGTGGCCTGTACCATTTTAAGTCCAGTGTTTATTTGCTTGTTAAATAAGGAGGACACCTCCTGCCGAGCTCCTGGCCTAATTTTGATATCTGCACTTTCTGGTGGCAGGTTTTGCAGCCTTCTGTTCCATCGCGTTCTGTATCCCGACCCTTGGAGCTCTCTCACCCAGGGATGGCAACCCCTAACGAGGTGGAGACATTACGTCAGGAGCTAAGGTCCAGCCGTAAACAGCAGGAGACTGCTCAGGAAGAAATAGGACACCTCCAGGCTGCACTCACTCGAAAAACCAAGGAGTGTGAAGAATTGCTTCAGAGTCGCGACTCGACAAAGCGAGAAGCAGATCGGCAGGTTCGGGAGCTAGAGGGGGCATTGGGGGATGTCCAAAAGAGGATGCTGGACTCTGAAGCCAAGGTCAAGCAGCTACAGGCACATGTGATCACAGTAAAGGAGCATCTTGGCAACCAAATGTTAGATGACCTCAAAGCTCAGCTCAGTGAGGTTAAGGTTAAGTATGAAGGTGCGTCAGCGGAGGTCGGCCGGGTGAGGAATCATTTGAAACAGAGCGAGAAAGCTCTGGAGGAGTATAAAAAGAGTGAAAGCCTGTTGGCTGAAGAGGTCGAGAAACTGACCGATGAGCTAAATGCAATGAGAGGACAGCGTGATGCGATGGCTAAGACTCTGCTAGAAATGGAGGCTCGTGTTAAAGAAACAGAAAAACGTCTGGTCACCATGGTGCCAGGAGAGAAGTTTGACAACATGAAGAACCTTTTGACCAATGCGGTGGATGAGAAGGAGAGACAGCTGGTGGAGCTGCGGGAGGACTACGATCGAGTTCTTGAGGAAGTGGCTGAGCTCCACAGGGAGGAGGACAACCAGGACACTGTCCCCCTTCAGGAGCATGAGAGACTTAGGGTGGCTCTGGAGGAACAGAGTGATGTCCTGAAGAAAAAACTGGCAGACGTCACTTCGAAATGTCAGTCGTTAATCTGTGAGGTCGAGGATGGTGAGGATGAGAGGGAGCTGCTTCGAGAAGAGCTGCATGAGCTCCGAAAGAACCTCCAGACGCAGTGCGTTCCTGTCGAGACTCATGAGGAATTTAAGAAGACCGTTAATCTTGCTATGGAAGAGCTTAAGGACGAGCTTGATGAGACTATCAAGAGGGGAAATCATGCTGAGGAGCAGTTGAGGAGGCTTCAGGAGGAGAAGGCATCTTTGACTGAAAGCATGAGCAGCCTGAAGAGCACTCATGTACCCAATGAACGGTATGAAAATGAGGTGGCTGCACTTTCTGCCTGTAAAGCAGGGGTGGAAAGGGATTTAGAGAATCTCCAGAGGAAGTACAAAGATAAAGAGAAGGAGCTTGAGGTTGTGGCAGCTGAGAACATTGCACTGAAAGAGAGCTTGCAGGGTGAGTTTGTTAAAAGAGAAGAGTATGAGAGAATGCAGAAAGAGTTGCATGAAGCTTTGGAGAAAGCTAAGGCCGACATTCACAAATTGGAGGAAGACGGAAAAGTTAGAGAGGACGAGTTGAAGAAGGTGAAAGAGGGAAGCGATATGTTAATGGAAAATTTGCAGGGCAAGTTGAAAAGGGACTATATCAGCATTGTTGAGCATAAGGCAATAAAAAGCCAGCTAAACAGTGCTGTAGCTGAAGCAGAAAGAAGTGCTAAAGATGCCTTCTCCAAATATGAGTCTATTCAAGAAGGTACTTTAAAACTTCACAAAGAAATTGAAGACCAGAAGAAAGAGCTGGACACTATTCATGAAGCCATTAACTCTAAATTTGTGCCAGTGAGTGTGCTGGAGGAAAAGGAGAAGGTCTTCAATGCCACTGTGACGGATGTAAGAGGGGAGCTAGCAAAAATGGAGGAGAAATACAAAAGTGCAAAGACTGATTTGGAAAACGAGAGACAAGCCAAAGAGACTGTGAAATTAGAGATGGAATCTGTGCAGAAGACACTGGAGGCTAACATGGTCTCAAGTGAAAAATACAGGGAAGTTGAAGATGGCTATAAAGGTCAGATGGAGGATTTGAGTCTAAAGTTAGTGGAACTGGAGCAGCAGTACATGGAGGTGACCGTTCAGAGAGCTGAACTGGAGGAACAGAACGCACTCTGCAATGCTGAAATGGTGAACCTCCAGCAGCGTATAGAAAACGAGTATGTTCATCTGGAGCAGTTTGAGGCCACGAGGAACTCTCTGACCTGCAGCTTGCAGGAGGCTCAGGCCGAGTGCAAGCGCCTCAGTGAGGTCTACAATTTGGAGGTCCAGCGCACCCACAATCTGGAGAATGAGCTCCTGAACCACAGAACTGATGCTGACCTCCTGGCTCAACACAGCCATGCCAGAATGGCCCTGGAGCAAGACTTGGACAAGCTTCGTTTGGCGCTGAGGGAAGAAGAGGAGACCAGTGCCCAGAGGGCTGAGGATGTAGCCACTCTGCAGACAGAGCTTCTCAGAGCGACACATGCCTTGGATGATCTTCGCAGCCATGAAGGTCAGTTGGTAGAGCTCAAAGCTGAGAAGCAGAGGCTGGAGGATGAGTTAGAGGTGCTCAGTGATCGGCTCTTGGGTCTAGAAGAGCAGTGTGAGGAACTATACCAGGAAGCAAACCAGGCGAAAGAAGGGGAGAATAGAGCAAGGATGGAGACCGAGTCCCTACAGACCAAGAGTGCCTTAATTGAGAAAGAGATCCATGATCTAAAAGAAAGATATGATGACTCCCTGAGCACCATCGGAGACCTCCAGAGAAGGATTCAGACTTCCTCAGAACAGACTGAGGCCAAAGACAAAAGGGTGAGGATTATAATGTTCCTTTTAATAATAATAAAAAAACAACATTTGGATTAGACATGTCTGCATTCTTGCAGATCCTTATCTGGCGTCCGTTACCAGAATGGCATGCCTGTGAACCTTTTTGTCAGCTACTTATATGTTTTAAGTAAGTGAATCTGTGTGGTTTAGATCACAGAGCTGTTGGCAGATGTGGAGCGGTTGAAACAGGCTCTCAATGGCCTGTCCCAGCTGGCTTACACTGGCAACACTCCCAACAAGAGACACGCTCAACACATTGACACACTCCAGGCGCAGGTCAAGAGCCTCCAGCAGCAGCTGGCTGTAAGTAGCACTTTCAGCTAAACACTTTCCTTGCATCTAGAAACGTGGGGCACATTACAGTGGGATTCGGTAATTAAACATGATTTCATTTTGGCATAAAACAATAGTGTTTGGTTGATATGAAAATAAACATGCCAGTCAGTACTAATTGGACTCAATTGCCTCAACTATGCAGCAACAGCGGAACAGTGGAGCATGCAAAGCATCAGACTGGCAACTTCTTTTTGCCAGTTATGGGTTTATATTTTCCAGTCAGTAAACTCCTTGTGAGTGATGACTGATGTGGTGTGTATGGAATAGTGTTGTGTGTCCTGTATATGTTGTGTGTCATCAGCATATATGAGACTGCACACTACTCCTTAAATTAGCATTTAGTATATTGTGTATTCTGATTAACAGGCAACGTGACACTAAATGTTGGTAACATCCCGTATGTATTTTTAAAAGTATTTTCTATGAATATAGTACTTTAGCAAATTTTTTTTTTTTTTAAAGAACAGTTGAGGAAACATCAGTAGTGCACATGGCCTGTTTCTCAAACAATTCCAGAAACTCTTATGCACATAAACAATAAATCAGTTCATGAAGAATTATAGAAAAAGTAACCACAAAGTCACACAGGGATCAAATGCGCCTCTTTTCCCCCCAGGCCACTTGGTGTGCCGGCAAAAGCAAAATGTTACTGAAATTCTCATATTTATGAGCAAATCCATGTTTTATGATGTCCCTGAATGAGTCACCGAAGTGAAACTGGCCCAGAAGGACGACGACCCCGAGTCTCAGGAGAAAGTGAATTTCACGAAAAAGCCTAACCAGAAGCCCTTTCCCAACTTTATTACATTTGGATTTGTATTTTATTGAGTTTGATCCATTTGATCCACAAAAACAGTCTTTTTTTTTTTTTTTTTTTCATTTAAGTGGATGTTCTGTGGATGGATTTAACTGTGTTTAGGAATCACTGGCTAGTGAGCCTGAGTGAGAGAGAGAGCAAGTAAGTGATGCCTTATGCTCCTCTGAGCTCATACAGTGAGACATGAGGATAATAGAGTTACAATAACACAAACTCTGACTCACTCTTGCCATCAAACACTCGCAGGGAAAATTGCAGCCACTATTTACAGCTGAGACATGTTCACAAGAGACATCTGTTCCTCATTACTCACGACCTCACTGTTGATCTGTTCTTCCTTCATTGTCACAGGATGCTGAGAGGCAACACCGAGAGGTGGTTTCAATTTATCGAACTCATCTTCTCAGTGCCGCACAGGTATGTCACGAGCGCACGTGTCTACGTGCGTGGCAGGTTGTTTACTTTTTTTTGTTTTTCATCTCAGGGATATTTATTAGAATGTCAGATTCTCTGTCCTACATACTGTAGTCACTGTCTCAGGTTTCTGCAAACCATCTCACACACAACCCATCAAATGATGATGTGGCTAGAAACCAGGAAAACAGCAAAGGAATTTGATTATATACTTTAATAGACTTTTCAATCTCTGTTATAAAGGTCCAATAGTTTTTTTTTTTTTTTTTAAGTTAATGTAGGTCTCAGAGGTCTCCCAGTATAGGTGTGTTAATGCCCCAGTTGAAATAACTGAGTAACAAGCCAGGGGTTATCTTCTTATATGAGGTCACATTAGGGAAAAAATCTAGTTGGCTTCCTTGATCCCTGGCCAATGCAAAAAAGTGTTTTTTTTTTGTTGTTGTTTTTTTCCACTGGAGCCCCATTGTTTAAGAATTACTGACTAAAAAGTGAATTTTGCATTGTCAGTCCCATTTAAGAACCATATGTTTCTTGATGGTTAAAGAGCCTGTGTAAAGTGTGATGTACAGTAATAGAATTTGCTGTAGATATCTTTGATTTAAAAAATAATAATAATAAATAAAAGTGTATGTATGTGTATATAAAATATTAATTTTAAAAAAGTTGACATTATATACAGTAATATTTATATAGCAATGGCTCCTAGACAAGATGTGCATGTCATGAAAATTAGAATATATTCTTATAAATATCACTTTTGATGAAACTAAATTTGATATAATGTTACTTTCGGTTTCAAAGAAATCGACATAGTTTTCACAGTATGTCAAAATCTGATCATGTGAGGAGTTTTTTTTTTAATGCTGCTGCACATGAAGTCTAACATAACCTACTATAACCCCATTCAAGGGCTATACCATGCACCTGGCAACAAAAAAAAAAGTGTCCAAACTCAGATTTGCTTGGACTGTAACAGGCATCGGCTTGCTTGTGTTTTGCAGGGTCACATGGATGAAGACGTTCAGGCAGCATTGCTGCAGATTATCCGAATGAGGCAGCAGTTTGTGTGTTAAACCCGGCCTAGAGGCACTCTCTGACTCAAATCCACGTCTATGCTGAAGGCGGTCAGTTAGAAACGGGATCAGTCAAAAAAGCGCATTAAAGACATTCAAATGTTCACCAATCACAGATCAGGATACGTATTGTAGGTCTTGGGAGTAGCATTTGAAGTACTGTTTGTTGGAGCTACAATACTCTTGCATATCGACTATAATGCTGATTCAGTAAGTAGCAGGAAAAAGGTCCTAAAGCTCGTAGGATTTCTCGTCACTGAGGTGGTGCACTTTAACTTTTGTGTTTTTTGTATGTGTAAAGCTGCATTATGTGTACCTTTACATTATAACCCTAAATACTAATTTAAGTTCAAAAGTGGTCCTTAATAACAGCCTTTCATTTCTTATTAGTATCATACATTCACACTACCACATAAAAGACAAATACTACCAGTACAAACGATATACAAGAAGACATCTTGGGTCGAAGAGTTTAATACCCATTTTTCTGAGAGTGTATTTCCTGCTTGTTTTAAATATGTCTAGCAGGAATCATTGAATGGTTTGGTACTTTGCAGTTTTGCTGCAGAAACGTGCATGTGTCCCTCAAGCTGCAGTGCATTGTGGGAATTCATATTCCACCCTACGCTTAAGGATTTTCCTAGACATCCTACACTGAGAGCTACGGAGAGCTACATTTTAGGTATTTTCATGCAGGTCAGGGAGCAGGTCTCCTCTTCAGTTTTTGTCAGGGACAAAATGTAAGGTCCAAATGATTTGACAAGCTCTTAAACGGCCTTGGTGCAGATTAGCCGTAATCACATTCTGATCATGTGGTGGTAGCCAGATGTGCCTTCATGGATTTGAGTCGGTGAATGTTAATGGTGCTAGGTGAAACAGGACACAGCCTGGATAATCTGCTCCTTTTGCCTGGAAGATGCTGCCCTCTTGTGGTGGGACTTGGCTGGCCAAGTTTTTGATGACATAAATAACTCTTTGTGGTTGGATTTACTGTATAGCTGCAGATGTGATGCATTTGCGATATATATTTTTTTCTGGTGCTTTCAAAATCTGATGCTTTTTATCAGGCTTTGTACTTCTTTTGATTAATGGTCACCATGTTTATGGTAATACTATTCAGCAGGACTGGACTAGAATGACACTATACCTATTCAAGGTACTTTTTCATTTTATTAATGTCTCCCCCCCCCCCCCTTCTGAAATAGTACAGTACATATTAGAAGCCATTAGCTGAGCTTTAGCACTGACATTAACCAGACTTTAAGTTTATCAGCACATATTTACTGTACTCCTAATTGGTTATCCTAATTATAATTTATTGCATAAAAAGGGCTACTGATTTTTACTAACTAAAATGAACTGAAGTTTTTAGTTCTGTATAGAGGCGCCAAATCGTATATGATGAGCCTAATTATATGAATTATGCTATTTGAGCATGAGGTAGTTTGCATTTTGCTCCAAAAATGGTATTTTATTATTTTTAGCCTTTTTTTTCTTTTCCTTTTAAACAATAACTAAAATCTAAAATCATTAAAAGTGACTGCTTTACAATAAAATGTCTCTGACTGTTAATTCAGTGAGTGGTTGTATGTCTTTTTTTTCTTTTTTTCTTTTTTCTTTTTTACATTATAGAACCAAGAACAGGGTCTTTTCAAAACTATGCCGTAACATGTATTTATGTAATTAAGAACAGTTCATGCAAGAACAGTTTTGTCAAGTGCAATTGCAAAACCCATCAAGCACCGTGATGACACTGTCTCTCATGAAAACCTTCCCAGGAAAGTCACCAGAGTCACCAGCCTCAGAAATCAGCAATTAACGAACAGCACCTCAGATCCTTTATAAAGGCTTTACCGAGCATAAGCAGCAGATACATGTCAATATCAACTGTACAAAGAAAATTATTACCTATTTTGAATTCGTTAGTTAGTTTATGTAGAAAGTTGTTCACTACCAGTCTAAAGATTGAACACACCTTCTAATGCCATAGTATTTCCTGATTTTTATTTCTTTCCACATTGTAAAGCAGTTTTGTGGTGTGCTATGATTAGTAAGCACTTATAACCAGAAAACTAATATACAAATTGAATATTTTAATATTTAATATTAATATAACCAGAATAGAGATTTCAGTGTAGCGTATCTTACTTATCCATGTACAGTATGCAGGATCACACCTTTTTTCAAATGCATTTTTCCCCCAACATTGGTGTTCCCCAAACGTTTGTGTTTTGGAAGATGTATGAGGGAACCTTGTGCAACTTTAATCTGTAATCAAGTTTACTTTTCCTTTCAGGGGTCAGTTAAACTCTAACCTTTGCTTGACATGCTCGCCTGCTTGATTTCATTCCAAATTTTGGAATGTACATTTTGTGGGATTGTACCTAATAAACTGGGAACTGGGTGTAGTAGTTCTGTATTAGTTTTTCAGCCTAGATTTAATTTAGATTACATTCTTTTACTTGGGATGCCATGCGGTTTCCTTTCTTCTGTGAACATTTAATAATTTTCTCGGCCAACAGACAAACATCCACACTGTTCGGTGATTAAAGATACGATTCTGATGAGTATTTTTGGTTTGACTGTGAGCTTAGGTTATGTGGGGATTGTGTGGGTTCCTCTGGGTTCTTAGGGTTTCTCCCACCTCTTAAAACATGTCACAGTTTAGTCGGCGTCTCTAAATTGCCCGTATGGGTGAATGTGCATGTGTGTGGTACCCTGCAATGGATGTCCAGCGGTTTTGTGGATCCACCACAACCCTGAGCAGAAATAAACAGCCTCTAGGAAACCAAGTATAATATTTAGATCAGACTTTTGGTAAGAACTAAATAAAACAAAAGCCAACACAATTATTTTAATAATAAGAGGAATAATCCAGGGTTCAGATCCCCCACTAATCGAATCATGCTCCGTCCATACACCACTCTCTCGCATTTCATTTCACTTCATGTTTGTCAGCGCATGTGGTTTTGCTTTAAACACAATCATGGTGGGAATGACAGGCAGCTCTCTGGCATTGAGGCTCCTCTTTTATCTTGTGGCTTGCATTGATTTATACTTTTGGGTTTCGCTGGAAGGTCTGGTATCCCACAAATACCTACTGTATAAAGCCTGATGTGACGGCTTACCGTGTGGTGGAGAGACAATATTGAACTTCCTTTTTTTT